>JAUZNJ010109406.1:0-20246 GCA_034780135.1 Jordanella pulchra | reverse complement strand
TCTTTTTACTTTGTCGCCTTGAAATCTCATTTGACAATCTAGGCCTGTAGAAGAAAACAAAGGGGAAAACACATTAAGTTAAAACCTCACTGAAACACAGCTACTATAATTCTTGGTGTGTGACTCTGTGTGAATATAACCTTTTCTCTCCTTGTCCCTTCTGTAAACAACAATATTTTCTTATCAGCTATATGGTGTCCTGCTCACTTTGGTTCTAGTGTTTCTGATGACCTTTTGACTCCCTGGGGATGTCCCTTATCACACACAGTCGTTCGCTTTCAGACCAGTTTGTGCATTATCCTGTCACCGGAGCAGATAAAGCTGCACTTGACAGAAATATTTTTTTTTTTAAGACTGATCACTTGCCTCTCATTGCAAACGAATAGCTTCATTGTTTTGGCCATCATCCTTGGCTGGTAATAAAGGCTGAACCCTCTGCTTCCATCTACCCATCACTGTAATGGGGTGAGGAAGCATATTTACAGAGACATTGCTTTTATTGCCTAGAGGAATCCCCTAGTTGGTAAAATGCCACTATAGTGATCTAGTAGGATTATCACTGTATTGGATATAACGTTCCTGTTCACAGGGAGAGACAGTGCTGATGGTGAAAACATGAAAGTTGTATAGATTAAATTATAGACCCGGGCTTTTTTGTATGAGGGCAATTTAACTTCCGTTAAACAGTGAACTTGAAAGCAGTGTTTTAACTAATAAGAGGCTTTGTGGATTACAAATAAGATAAAGATGTATTTATCAGACAAAAGAGGGTCATTTAGTTCCCTCATATTGTTATTACAAACTCCAGACTGCCTTCTAAAGAATCTGTAATCAGTATTTAACATTTAAATCCAAGTTTGACTATTATGTTTACTTTGCTGCTTGGCCTGTAAAGCTTTGATGCTTCTCTGCTGCATAAAGACACGACGCTGCAAACAAAAGAACCAAACGCAGAGCAACAAAGTCCTGGTCGGGAAACTATTTTTGCCCTTGTTATTCTACTGTGCTTCCATGTTGCTGCTCCTCTTCTTTGTTGGAAGACAAAACACACCCCTGGCTTCGCGCCATCTAGCGTTACTTCCGCATTTAGCAACACCCACCGACCATGACGCTCAACTAGGTTCCGCAACTGATCGAAAACTGTGCCTGCACAGAACCAGACACCGAGGTTCTAAGGCACGGGCACCGAACCGGTTCAAGAACCGCAGTTTTCAGATGGAAAAAGCCCCAATATGAGCACAAGCAACAATGATAGTGAGGGAAGCTGAAAAGCTTATTTGGGTGTTTCTAACTTGGTCCAAGAGCTGATGCAAAAACATGGTTTTGTTTAATGTCAATTTATAAAGCTCCATAGCCTTACTTCAACTCACATATTTGATATTTTAAAAAAGCTGATTGACACTGGCATTAAAGCAACACAAACATGGCAAGCAGAACAAGCCCAAAGAGACCATCAATAAATATCCGAATCAAACACTCTAGATTAACCAAAATTAATAACTTTCATAGACACAAACAAATTCTAAATTATCCCTCTAAATTCCCTGCTAAGACAAAAGAAAAAATCGATTGCAGCAACCCCTCTTTAACCACCAAAAGCAGACAGTTTTTTAACGCAAAAGGTAATTTTTAAAAATTATGCAATACATAGTCAAAATAATGTGTGGAACAAGTAAAAAGAACTATAAGACAATGATTTATACAGTTCATTAAAGACAAAAAGCACATTTAGGGGTAAGCATACTTTTAATGTTTTCATCCATCTGTGTTTTCTGTTATTTATATACTTGCTGATTGTTCTCAGTTCTTAATCCCTGTGTAGTTAGGTCTTGTTTTTTGACACTATAAACAGATTAATCATTAGCCTTTTTATCACCATATGTCTATGTAGCAGCAATTGAAGCATATTGTTCCCAGTTCTTCCTCTGGTCTCCTCTCTGGCATTTCAAGTTTTCCTTTTGTTTATAAAAAGAATAACATTATCACAGAGAAATTCCAGAAAAACTGGGTTATTAACAGTCAGTTTGTAGCCCTAGGACTATTTATAAATAATAAAAAATAGTAATAAAAAATGTGGTTTCTTTTGGTAGTTTCCCTTAGATACTAGAACATGACAGTAGATCTGAACTTGCTGATAGAAATCCAAACTTGTTTCTGTTATTATTGGTGAGTGTCCCATCGATTTTGGAGCAGGTGTTTAACCTTTCTCTTTGGCTTTGGCTGCAGTATAACCTGCCAACAGACAATTATCTTTCAGCTTAGTGCCAACCATAAACTCTGTTTTAAGCAAATAAAACAGGAGAGTATTAAAATGCGCCGGACTTTTTAAATCAGCTTATGCCATGCAGTCCACTACTAAGGGCACAGCTGCTTTCATCCCTTTCGGCTTTAGTGTTTATGTATTTGGAACAAAACCAAAGATTTTTTTTGCTTTACTTAAATTTGCAAAAATATTTTCATCATTTATTATATAACTAGTAAAATCTCTTGGTTTATACAATTGAGGTTGGAGTTAAACTAGTTGAGGTCCTAGTCAACAACATATCATTTATAACAACAGATGCAACAGAGGGTGTATTATTTACTTAATTTACTAAGATTAACAGTTTTAAGTGTTTTAGAGGATGTTTTAAACCAAGTTTGACTGATAAATGAAGCTTTTCACCTCCATCCACTTTGATAAAATTGACTGAATGAATCCCACAGCATGATGCTCCTGATACCTTGATTCACTCTGAATTTGGTGTCTTTGAGTGTGGGACATTGTTGTTTTCACTCTAAACATAGCTTTTTGAATTATGGCCACAAAATTTTCAAAAGGTTTATACCTGAGATTGGATCTAAATAACTGAAGAAACAAACAGAGACCAAATCCAACAAATACCAACAAATCTTTGTGATCCAAATGGCAAAATAAATATATTAATATAAATTCTTATATATATGAAAAGTAGTTGGTTCTAATCAGATGTGTAAAGCTTATTTTGGTTGCTGAAATGATTTTCTTTGCTTGATGCCTTTTTACTGATTTTAGCCTTCCCCACATTAACGAGAGAAGCACAAAGCATGAATTTTGAACCGCTGAGCAGAATGTTTAGTGTCATTTTTTAATAGCCTTGAGCATGTGAATAATTGACAACAAAGGTGATTTATTTGCATTATTTTTATCCCTGTTTATGTGTAAAACTCTTGCAGATGACCCTTACTACATAAGCAGATCTCTACAGAGAGGGTAGAATAGAAATCTTCTAAACCTTTGTTTTATTTAACTTCTAAAGTTCAAAATTTTTCTTTGATAGTAGAACATCAACTGCTTTACTATTCCTACGTATCCTTCCCTTCTACAGTGATGCATGATTCTAAATTGACTTGTATTTGGAAATATTCACCATTATCCACTTTTATTTTCAATTCCATTTTTAAAAAAAATCAATCTCACATCATAATGCCACCATGCTTCACCTTTAGTGTGATGTTCTTTGACTTTTTCACTTTGTTGATTTTGTGCCAAAAACCCATTGTTTTTTATTTTGGTGCATTTAATTTATATCAATTTTTAAGAAAATGGTCTTGACCTATGACTTTTTAAAATTATTTGATAGAATTTTTTTCTAACCTTGGTCCCTTATTTAGTAGCTGCCTAAATTGTTGCCATTTGGCGTTCTGATAGTTATTTTGTACTGCCAGCAGATGGTGTCATGTCTGTATGTGTCAGCTCATCACCCCTGGTGTTGGAATTCTATTTAGGCTCAAAAAGGGAATATCTAAGCACTATCATGACGGATGGTTGACATGGCATATAACTGGGTTTTTCCCTTTAACCTTAAGAAAACATGAAAAATATCAGCACATTGATTGTGTATGCAGCCAGCATAGAGACACATTTTCTAGTTTTTTTTTTCTTGATGAATGCCTTTGCTGTTTTGCATGGGGCAGATTTTATGGTTTCTTCTCTTGACTGATACCATCAACTGTTAGTTAAAGGTCATAGCCATGTTTGTTTTAAAATGTATTCATTTTCCTAAAATAGTACATTCATACATTTTCTAGAGGGCTAGAGTATTGAAGAAAAAAATTATTAATTTTACTGAAAAAAAATGTTTTATACATTTTGTTGGGTCCAAAGTATAAAATTTACTTCAGGTTACCAGGTTGACACAAAAAGATTCTGTACCAATGGGAATAAACAAACGGAGCTCAGATTTTAGTAGCTTCCCAATAGAACTGAGAAATGGCTTCTCTGCGTTATATGTTTCTTAAATTTAAGTGGAGCAACAAAGAAGTAAAACAGAGGGTGAACATTGGTCAAGCTTTTAAATTGTTGGTGCCGGCTTAGGGAAGCAAAGGAACCCAGAAGCCACGCGGAGGATGCTAATGCTAACCAAAGGTTAGCGAACCAGATAGCTGGCTTGGAAATGGTACATTTGAGAGCGGATGAGCATGATTACATAACTTATAGTGTAGGAAGTTTTAAAGCTGCACCTGTCACCATAATTTTTATACTTTTTAATATAATAAAAATGTATCAAAATTTAAGGTGTTATTTTAAAGCTACGAGTACTTCAGAATTTATTCTACTTTATGGCAATGGTTTCACACTAAACATTTGGACTATTTGTAACCGTGCCAGAGTTTGTCAAATATATTTTAAGATTCTCTTTTTAAACTGGTAATCCAATGCTAAACAATAAACTTCAAATATAAGAGAATACTGTCAACCTTTCACCCCAGAATACAAAATTAGAGTCACTTCTAGGTCTCTTTGGGTACAATTTGTTCCAAATTACTCTTTTCTTAATTGGTTTTGTTGTTTTTCCCACCGGATATAGAGGCCATGTGTGTTTTGTCTGCCTTCAGCCCTTTAGCAAATAACATGAACAGCAGATGACCCAGGAAATGAGCTGATCTTCTATTCATGGGAAGAAAAACACACTTTGCAAAGGGAAGCAAGCAGGGATCAAATCATCTCAGTCCAAAGCCTCCTGTTGGATAATTGTCCTTCATTTAAGTTTCATCTCACTCAGATATGCCATAATCAAACTCCATGCCATGGAATTTTTACTCTTTTAAATGCTGGGCTTTGATTAATCCTTCTGGGTGGTAAAAGCTTCAGGGGCTGTTCACAGAGGAAAAGTTCAAAGTCAGCAGACAACTGAAAGCTCATAAATCAGAGATTTTAATGTCTGGATGGTGTAAAAATAAAACAACCTCCCACATCCAAACATATGAAAACAAGTGAAGGGATAGATCCCTAAAATGAGCCACGTGTCTTTTGAAAACAGTCACTGGATCCTTGTGGAAAACGAATCCCCAGCTTATTGCGACTGCTTGTCAAGGCCAGTACCTGTCTGAATGTGATTATTTTAGACAATACAACACTTGAGATAATGTAGTCATCTGTAATTTGGAATCAGGTTGGAATTAACTCCATCAATCAAAACTCCAAGCCACAGAACTATGCTGAAAAAATTGAGCTAGCTGAGACAGATAGGAAGAGAGCAGCAATGATTAGATTCGAGTTCAATAATCTGTCATAAATCAATCAGAAAAGCTGCCTTTGAATTATTTTCATCCAAAAGTGATTTCTGAAACAAACTCGGTCAAAAAGAAACCCATAACTGACTGATTGAACCTCAATTTAAATATTTATGTTTGAGTGTTATTTTCGAACACATGGGGACTTGACTTAAATGTCAGTGAAGAAGCTGATGTCAGCCAGTGTATTTTAATACAGAACATCCCGACATGTCAGTAAACCTGTTGTCCTCTGTCTTTTAAAGCATTAGTAGACTTTCAGAGTAAACTATCAGCTGTTCCAGAAACTGACATTACACTGTCCACCCCCAAAGGAAGTCTGAAAAAAAATGTTAGCTGTATGGTACCTAAGTTTCATTTAAAGTGAGCAAATACCAATTATAGAAATATGGTTTCTTAATGGAAATATGCCAGTCTAAGGAAAAATAAATATTTATTTATAGAAATGTGCCATAATCGACGGTTGGGAGCCACGTGGTAAGTTTTATCGATTTTAATAAAATCCTCTATGTAGAATAAACAGGCACAGAAAGGTGAAATTTATCTAAGGACCTGATGGATACTAGCCAATGGCTAAAACCATGGCTCGATCGGAGTACCTCAAATTCGATCTCCTACCTCTTTTCTAAAGCTCTTATCCTTTCTCCTTTCACAGAGCCAATAACAACAGCGCTATCCAGGGTAGGGAGAAGCTCTGAACTGCTGTACTGAATCTAGACAGTCTTCAACCTTACGGATTTCATTAGGCATCAAAAAATGCACATCAATGACGCTGTTCAAATTGGGACAGGAAAGAAACAACGACAATCAAAAGTTACACAATTGTAGTGAATCAATTACAAAAATAAAAAAATATACAAAGATGTGGATATTTTCATGTGTCAAAAAACATCACAAGTCACAAAATAATGTTTGTTTTTTTTTGTCAAACGCTGTGAGGTGGGCTTTGCGGCAGCCCAGAGGGCGATAATCAAGGTCTAGTAAGTAAAAAGCCTCTACAGGGTTTATTTCCAACCATTTGCATTTCCAGCTCCACATTACAGACTGGGGGCTAAACACCTGGTTGGGTGAACTGGAGGAAGGAAAACCATGGAGGATCTTTACTATCTGGACCTAGATTATCCACCTCTGGCTATGCGTATACAGTTTATGTATGGTCCTACCCTTAAGTAGAGGGGAAAACAGGTGCAAACTGCAAATGAGGAAACACAGGTGTAGAGAATTGACTAATTAACAAAAGGCTCTGGCAATTGAAAGGAGGTTGGAACGAAAAAAAAAAAAAAAGACTGAATCAAAGAAACCAGAAATTATGACTAGAAAAGTAAAGTATGATTGAACAGAAATCCTAACAAATACAGAGAAATAGGTTGGAAAACAAACACGACTAGTATGGCAACCCCCTAATGGCAAAACATAATAGTATGACAAGATGAAATTAGCATAACTAATAAAGGCTTAAGTCGAAATAAAAATATGGAATTCTTCAATTCTTAAAAATAACAACCTAACATGGAAAAAGTACAACAGAAAAGAAAACCTTAAGACTTAAATCTCACAATAGAAACAAGAAAAAAGTAAATCAAACAGATTCAAAAGAATCCTTAACTAGTGATGGTGAGATAAAGCCTCAGGAGGTCTGCGAACCATTTAGCCAAATTGCTTCAACGAATTACTCATTTCACGAAGGTTCATGTGAAAGTGAAACCACCTACTGGCGCAGTGCATAACTACACTTAGCACCATAACCCATGATGTTTCCAATTGTTTTCCAATTGCTTCAGACGTCATCGATTTCAGCTCCTCTCCTACTTGAATCAAGCCTCGACACGCGCTTTGCAGAAACGCCTCCTCCACTACTCGTCACACGCCTCGACTCATCTCATAGCATCACTATACTAAACCATGGTACGATGAAGTTGTTTCTCAGCGCTTTTTGTAATTGAAAAAAACTTTTTCACGTCACACAACCAACAACCAGATGTTAGTAATAGCAAAAGAGACAAAGAAGAAGATGTTAAATGTAAATGCTGCAGTTGTTACATTGTTGTTTTTGCCTGGTTCTGCTGGAGGTTTCTTTCTGTTAAAAGGAAGTTTTTCCTCTCCTCTGTCGCTACATGCATGATGGTGAGGGATTTCTGTTGAGTCAATGAGTCGATAAAGTCAGCTGGTTTTCCTTAGAAGACGTTGAACCAACATGACTGTATAAATTGATTAAATTGTCTCTGTAAAGTGCCTTTTGATGACATGTGTTTTGAATTGGTGCTATATAAATAAAAAATTATTTGAATTGAATTGTTTTTCCACATCAGCGCGTTTGTAATGAAAACACAGCTTCAGTCTTTTGTATAAATAATGTCCAACTCTAGTAGATAAGGTGAAAGTAGCGGATTTTTACTAAACTCAAAGTGTTTCCGTTATGAAAAAAGAAAAGACAGAAACTGCTCCGGGAAGTTGAATCTAACATACAGTATAACAAGCAGTGGGACCTTCTTGTAATTACAATCATTTGTATTCTTTATAAGTCTGGACAAACTAGTCAGCATGTTCCAAAACTTTGTAGCAGAAAAGTTGCAATACTGGTTTTCTTGCCAGAAACAGTAGGGGGAGATGACAGACCCCTCTATCCTCTGAATAAACACTTGGAATACCTTCACAGGGAGTTAGAAGACGATATACTAAAAGTCAAAGTCCTGCTTTAAGGCAAATATGGTACTAAAAAATGCCCTTTCAGGCTAAACTGAAATAAAATATTTTTTTCTGATTGAATGTCCTAGTCAAAGTTCCCTGCTAAAATATGTGGGGCTCACCTAAAAGCAGAGTGGACAAATCTGGCAGGCGAGTTATTTTACAATGATGAATGAGCAAATATTACCTATTCAATATAAAGAGTTGGAACAATACTAATATAAATATTGAATTTTAATCTAATTTGTACTTTTTACAAGATGTGAGTCAACCTTGTTTTGAAGATTTAGCCAAAACGAGCATGACTGTTATTTACACTCCATCGTTCAAGCCTCTGACACGTTTTTATTTTATTTTTTAACAGTGGCATTTTAATGATAAACGAGTCCCGGTGGGCGACCAAATCAATCCTAGGATGTATCTCTGCTGTTACTTTTGTCTCAGCTCTCACCCACTAATGAACTGAGTTCCCCAGTCTGTCCCTTTCCGCCTCCCAAAAACAGCACAAGGAGATAACAGAGAGGTGGAAGCTACACGGGGAGATCTCGCCCGCTCTACATGGGACTACGGCAGAGCTGTCACTGGCACCGGGAGGGATCTTAAACCTTGACACCGGGGAGGAAAGACGCACAGCAGCACGCCTTCGTCGCTCCCTATCAGGGGCAGCTGCGTGGATACCATAAGGAAGAAAGTAGGGGCTTTACACTGGGAGAATTTGGAGATTTCTTTCACCTGTTCAACTGGAAAACGAGCCGAGAGGATAGGAATGGAGCTGCGGGGTTTCAGGTAGGAGGCAGATTTTGGCGACGTGGAAATGTGTTTGCGCCTAACAAGTTGATACTGGCCGCCTCGTGCCGAGGAGGTGACTGGAGCCGCGCGGACTTAGCTCGATATTGTTTGAGGAGGAATATCTGTAAAGTCCGTGACTGTGGATGGGTGGACGACGCGCGAGACGTTTGACATCTATTTGCATTTTTTAAAACAGGATATATATTTTATGTTTGCGTATGCGCGCGAGTCTTGCGTGTTTTTGCCACTACTCGAACTTCTTCACTGAAGCTTATAGGAGTTGAATTGTTCTGCTTTTTAATTAGCGTGTAGGTGCCATCAATTACATACATCAGTAGTTCTATTCAGAGGTTTGCTGCATTATAAATGATGGACACACAAAAAAAAACGCAGTTCTGCAAAAGTGCGTTTTCCCTTCACACGTTTTTTTCTCCACATTTGATTAGAAATAAATTAATATCACTTTCCAATAAATATAACAATGCTTATATAAATTTCTTGGCTAAAAATAGAAAAACATAATAATTAAAATTATTTTTTGTTGTAATTTGAGTGCCTATGCTGGAAATTACACCCTTTTAGCTCTATTTTTAGAGTCGCAATGTAAGCCTGTTAGTTTGGTTAGCTGCTCCTGTAGCTAACCTACAGCCAGCTATTCCAAAAAACAACATTTTTTGTTTGCCTATATACAAAAAATTTATTAAAGAGTAATGTGGCTCATTTTATTTACTTTAGACAACACAAGTGACAATTAGAATATCTTTTAACTGCCTAATATCTTTATCTTTTATTTTGTGAGTTAGAGCAGTTTGGGAGTGACTTTTTAGCTAGCAGCCTTAAATTTATTTTAAATATTGTTTTATTAGATGTTTTAAGGTTTGATTTTTATTGCTTTATGTCCGTGAACAATGTGAGTGCTGAATAGGAAGAGATAAATGTTCTTAAGTCATTGCTAATAAAGGAAAACCTACATGAATTCTTTGTTGAGGGGAAAAAGCTATCATTTTTCTATTATATGAACTTATCTTTTTTGTTTTTTTTTATTTTCTTCAGATCTTACATTACAAATTACTTCATATCTTTGCATAAATTTAACAATCCAGTGATGTATAGTAATATGTACCATGTACGACACGTCTCGGTTGTCCATAAGTTAAAAACAAGAGCCCACATTACATCTCTTTTCTTTCAGCTTATCCCTCCCTCTCTTTTTCTTGACTTTTCATTCCCTTTTCTTCTTTTTGGGTTTCAGAGAAGATTCAATTTATATAATAACTTTGAATCAAGGTATTTTTATCCCTAAATAAATCTGTTTTCATTTATAATTGTGCTGTTATCTGCTTCAAGTGGTACCCGTCTTTTAATTTATTATTACATTGTGTGACAGTGTGGGGCTAAGGCTTAAGCCTTTCTCTGATGGTTAAAAGTTGTACTTTTAGCAGAAAACTGTCCCAGTTGGACCTTAAATTGTTGGGGATAATTCCTAATATAATTAATTCGGGATCAAATGGAACCTAAATATCTAAATTTGATCAAACTTTAAATTAGATTTTTTATTTTGACGTTAAATTCAATTTAGTGTCTTAATATAGCTTGGTTACAAGCTTTCTATCTAAGGAAAACCAGCTAATTGACTCATTGACTTGGCAGCAATCCCTTACACCGAGCATGCTTGTTGCAACAGTAGAGAGAAAAACTCCTTTTAAACGGCAGGAAACCTCAAGCTGGATCAGGCTCAATGTGTACGGACTTCTGTTGAGGCCAATTGGGGTTCAACGAGACGGAAGCAGACATAGAAAAAAGAGCAGACATACAGAAGAAGGTAACAGTTAACTAGCTTCACAGGTGGACCATTCCAAGAAAGAGAAAACCAGGCAGACGAATTCCAAACCAGTTCTCATCTCTAAAGAAGAAAATGGAGCACATACAGTTAGTCACAGGAAAAAGAACAAAAACAAAAAAAAACACTCCAACATCTATAAACAGAGGTATTGTTGGGAGCAACCTAGCTAATATTTCTCCAGGATGATGTCAAAGCCAAACTAGAACAGACTAGATGAAGCTACTATGAAGGGAAAAGCAGAGAGAACATAAAGTTAGAGGTTGGAACTAACTAATACTGCATAATGGGGGAATAGGAGTAGAATAAAGCAGAATGATGAAAAGTGGTCCCTATGTCCTCCAGCAGTCTAAGCCTATAGCAGCATGACTGTAGAGATAGCGCAGGATAACCTGAGCCACTCTTAACTATAAGCTTCGTCAAAAAGGAAAGTTTTAAGTCTAGCCTTAAAAATAGACGGAGTGTCTGCTTCACACCTAAAATCGTTTAATATGACCCCTATCAAATTTTTAGGGTGCCTCCCATCCTCCAACCTGTTACCCTGAAGAATGTAACCTCACTATTCTTCTCTGTAACTGAGACTGATTCAGCATTTTGGACTCATTTTCTTTAAATAAATAGTTATTTTAGCAACAGTCTATTTCCTGTTGTTTAATTTGTGTAGTAGTCGTGTTGAAGGTTATCACCATGTGAATCTCATACCAGCCCTTGCCTGTGTAAGATAAATATTTCATTGAATGGTCTGCAGTGGTCAAAATCTTCAGAAACGCCAGGAACAGGAAACTGAGAAAGAGCAAAGAAAAGAGGAATGCCTTTAGAAGTTCTCTCCGATGGACAAACTCAATCCCTAAGTAAATCAAAATGTACTTGAATTGTCTTTGGAAAAGACAATGTTTTTTTTTCTTTTCAGTTTAAACATTTCCAAATAGTGAAAAGGGTAAAAAGATGTCCACAAAAAGACATTGGGTGTCTAAATGTAGTTTTGGGTAGATAAAAAAGGCTTCAAAGCCTGGTTTTTCATGACTTTTATGTTGTGGGCACATTTTTTCAAAACCAGTGTTGCGCTTATCTCAGAATGCATTAGAATAGATGCAGAAAAAATGTGGAAAGACATCTGTATCAACACGTCTATTGAAATCCAGATGTGTTTGAAATGTCATAGTACAGTTAGATGAGGTAGTTAACATAAAATTTAATGCTCTGCCTTAAACTAAATTTGAAGCTATTTGTTAAAAAAGTTGACATAATAATTTCTTGGCTAAATGAAGGACTGTCCAACACTGAAATTGGAGGTGACGGATCGATGCCAAGGATACAGGAATCATAAAGGATTGCTTGGATGTAACATTTGGTCTTATTCAATGTGAAATTTATCACTGCTCTGCATTCCTATGGCAACCCTAACTCCCCTCTATGCCATACCTGATTTTTTTTGGGAATTTTTATATATTTTTTTTAAGTAAACAAGATGGTAGAGCTCAGGGAGTGCAATGGAAACCTGATGTTATGGAATGTCTACAGGAAGATTTAGGGTTAATCATAACTGATATCCCATTTTTCTGCAATGGTGTCACAGTCGGCTTGTTTTCTGGTAATTGTTCCGTCTTAATTGGCCTGCATTGTTTGAGGGAATGCTGTCGCAGAGTTAATGACCGAAACAATAGGACTAGTTACGCTAAAAAGGTGTACTATAACAGTGAAATCCGCTTTTCTTTCTTCTTCATATGAAGCTGTGCAGCAGCAGAGCTGTTGTGAAAACTCTTGGCTGATGTACAGGGCATGTTTCCTTGTTGATATGACCTCTGAATTCCCCAGATCAGATTATCCCCAAAGATCCAACCTCAAAACCTCTGATCGGATACTAATGAACGGGGGATTCTAAATCCTGTTTGTCCCGGTTTTACCTTTTTCTCTCTACCAGCAGAAAAACGTAAACTCTCCTCCCTCTGCTGTTAAACAAGTGTGTTGCTAAGGATGCATAGAGAGAATCCTCTGTTAAGCATTGTGAGCATCCATCGGCTCACCGTGACTCCGTGCCTTCCTGGCAGTCGGGTCAGTCGAGACTCTCCACCGATAGCCCCAGAGGCCTTGAGCCAAACGTGATCAGCAGACAAAAAGCCCAGACACCCTGTCTGTTTGTGTCCGTCTCCCCTGAGCCCTTCATGTAAATGTAAGTCAGACCTGCAAAACCCAACTCCACCAGCTGAGCCTCGTCATTTTAGGTGAGTCTCTGTGGCGTTGATTTTTTTTTTTTTCTCTTTTTAGGTCTAAAAAATGTAAGATCCATTCCCCAGTCCCATGATGACATCTAGGAGGATGTTGGGTGATGGATCTTGTGATAAAAAAGGAAGGAAGATGACTGTCTTCTCACTTCCTTGTGTATTTACAGTTACACTGTTGACGTGTGTGAACTGGAGCCTTTTAAGTTTTATTTCTAAACTTTACCAGCCTGATGGAAATCATTTATGACAGTTGTATTAAATGCTAATGACATAATCGCATAAAAAGACATAAAAATGCGTCCATTTGAATCAAGCTAAAAATATTTTCTCTTATAAGAAGAAAAAACTCTATCCTGTATCGTACCTTAAATGACACCACTGGAGGGACAAAGAAGCCCCAGCTGCGCTTATTTCCCAGAGTAATGAACCTTGGCTCCCTATAACCTTGTCATTGCTATTTTTTTTTTCCCTTGGAGCACCTTTAGTGGGTCAGTTGGGGAGATGCTCTTAACTCCTGCTGTTTGGTCTTTACTATTTAGACCATTAGAGGTTGTGGAAATTCTTCTGCTTTAGCAGAAAGTTCACCTGTTGTTTCTCTCTGTCTGCTTTGTACAATTGAGCACTAAGGTCATACAAGGAGGTATGAATTTGTTTTTCTACTTAAATATCTATAACACAACAAGAGTAAAGTCGTAACATTAGGTCTACAAGTATAATATCTTAACCAAAACAAAAAGAGGTCATAAACAAAACAAGATTAAAGATGTAATATCAGAATAAAGTCGTAGAATTACGAGAAAGAAATTGTGGCATTATGAGATTAAAGTCGTAGCATTTTAAGATTAAATTCGCACTGGAATAGGGTAATAATGTTACAGGATTAAAATCATAAAATTGCAAGATTAAATTTTGCTTTATTAAATCTAAGAGATTATATCGTATCATAATGAGATAAAAGTTGTAACATTAAGAGAATACATTTTTAACATTTCAGCACCAGAATAAAGTTGCGACAATAAAAGAATAAAGTTTTAAAATTACAAAATTAAAGTTTCAGTAAAAGAAAAAAAAAATATAATACAATATTATGAGATAGGTGGTTTACTATCAATCTTTTGCCTGCTCTGCTGCAGTTTGGTTCACCTTGATCGATGACTTTAATAACGCTTTCATCTTCAAACAACTTTTTTGTCTTTATAATGTTATGACATTAATATCATTGCAACTGAATTCTAACACGACTTTAATCTGATTATTTCCCAAGTATTTTGACCTAATTTTCATAACAAAAAAACATTCCTAACCCTAATATTCAGGTGTAGTTTTGATCTACAGTACGGTTGCACTATTTGATTTCAGTATGGATAACCCTGAATCTTTCTGTAGGTTACAGACTCCGATGTGGCTGTAAGGTAGCTGCCGTTTTGACCCTTGGCTTTATTAATTGCTTGCTTTTATCTTGGTAATGTGATTCGCTTAGCAAGCGGAGTAACAGTAAATTGTGTCATGCTGGTAGTTATTTTTTTTTCTTGTATGAAGCTTCCCAGGCACCAGGTGCACAGTCGGATTAGCCACACTGGGTCATCTGAGCCCCACTCACCTCATTATCTACTTTGGACAAGGACGGACATAATCCCCTTCCACCCTTGTTTGCCTCCTTCTGCACGCTCTTGCATCATGTTTTGCTTCTTACCTTAATAAACCTGCATCATGTTCTGATTTTTTCTTTTTTTTTTTGTCTTTTCTTAGTTTTCTATGGTCTGTCAGGTTCCTGCCCTCGGTTCCCTTTCTCTTTGTATGTCTGCTAACTGGTATAAGCACAGTTTTTCTGCCCCTATGTCTGTTGAATGATCTGACCAGCCTCCAGCTGCATACTGATGGGGAGAGAGCCTCCCCGTCACGCTGGGTTTGTCGTGCTCAGCTAGCTTCCGGTAAAGGGGAGCATGGAGGGGGTGCGGTGGTAGGGATCTGGTGGCAGCTTGTTGAAGGGGAAGCGGCATCAGTATCCAGCCATTCGTTAAACTAGGGTGTGTGATTCTTACCCTGTCATCCTTTCATGTCTACCTGTCACTGTTTCGTCTGCCCCTGTCTTGTCCTTAGGGACCCTCCATGGCTGACTGAGCAATTCTCGCCACTCACTTAAGTTTTTGGCATTAAGAAAATTGCTGCGACAGGCAAATATGTTGGGTTCTGTTTTTCTTTTAAAATAGATCATTAAACTCTCCTATAAAGCTACTCTATATTTGATTCATACTTTTCTAATCATGTTTCAAAAAACATGGATTCATTTTTTTTTTCTTAATCAGTTCAAAGTCTGATGAACAGACTTGTGTTACAGAGATCTCAGTAGCTACACTTTCTAACTGGTGGATTTACTGAAACTACTAAAAATTTAACATGTTTACTCTTATTTGTAATTAGGTTTGTACTTCTGGGCTTTTTGAACAGACCTTCGTCGCATTTTTCAGGAAAACGCGATGGAAACCGCAAAATTTTGTAAAAAAAAACGCCCTGTTGGAATGGTTTTGGGCTTTTTATAAAAAAAATGTTAATGCACAAAATAGGAGATGAAAACACTTTTATCGAATTGACTCTTTTAACCCGCATGATGAGCTTCTTCCTGGATGTTCCTGTTAGAAGCGTAAACATGGCTGGAAGCAACATCGACATTACTAGCGGACATTTTAATCGTAAGAACTAGCCTGACAGCAACCCATTTATTGAATCTTTGTTCCATTACTGATCTATGGTCAGTGCTAGATCACAGCCTCTACTTCCTGTTTTGCCGTGGTTGTTTATGTGTTTATGTTGCTTTAAACCAAATGGAAACACTTTTCCTTTTTTTTTTTTTTTCTTTGCAACGTTTAAAAGTTCGCTTAAAGTTAGCACTTGAAAGCACAGCTAATGACACCTATATATAAAGTTTTCCTGCTATTTTAACTGATTGTCTAATGTTATTGTAACCCTTGTTATGGTGAAATAACAAAGAACCAGGCAATAAGTAATTTACACTAATAACTCAACCAGTCACACTAGTTGCTATGCCTTTAAGAGCCTGTAGTTTGACCTCAAAATGACAGACACCGGTGATTTAAGTTGCTGTGACTTTTTTTTTTTCTTAACAAGGATAACACATTTATAACGCATTTACATGTAATGTAAACTTTGAATTCGGACCACGTATGAAAAGCAATGATAAAATAATAGAGCGGAAAAAGTTATTAAAGAAAGCAAAATGTATAGAAAATCCAGTTCTTAGCCCATTCTTGCTCGTTATACCAGTGTCATTGTTTCAGAGTCGGAAAACCAGTGTCCGTTGGTTTTACTTCACACACATGAGACTTCGTCAGACTTAAGCTCACAGTTCTGTTGCCATCCAACGCACACTAGGATTCTCTGAGTGCAGGACATGACCATCCAATGCAGATTCGGCTAAACTGTTTAAGCTCTGCGAAAGGTTAGTAACTCCTGATCCAGTGGTATCGTCAAGAAGCCTGGTAACACAAAACAACCGAACGCCAAGACAATGAAAGGGTTTCTCTAAACTGTTGCGCCCAAACTGCGGCAGTCATCTGCCGATTGCGCTACTCCTATGGATGGTTATAAATTCAGTATGTATGAAGCAGATATTTACAGACAGGGAGTAGTTAACAGGAAGTGGAAGCAGGGTGTGTTCACCCAAGGGTTGGAGTTCACCGATTGGCTATTTCATCAGAGGAGCATGAGAATCGTAATCCAGCAGTTCTTTAGAGAGGAAATCTTCGTTTTATGACTTTTTTTACTTTTCATGATATGATTATCGATTGATAAAAAAGAAGAAACAATCTTTTTAGCTAAAACATATTTAATTATTGTTGTTTTGAGTGTTTTTAATCCATAAAAGCTGTTTTGCAATGACTTTACAATGCCAGGGTTAAATAAGTGTTTAGATATTTTGGTAAATGATTAATTGAAATGCCTTGATTTTAGTCAGGGCTAGTACACAACATAACCAAAAAATGCTACGGGTATAATCCTGACATAGTAATTTATTTCTATGTGTTGGTTTTCAGTCTTGGTTTCATCATTTTTTTTTGTTTGTAGGACTTAACTTTAATTCACTGTTGTGACTGATGGTAACCCACTAACTTTTATAGTGACTGGATAAGGCTTCTACATGATACCAATGGATCATGAGTAACACCCAATGTTACCGCTGGCAAAAAAGACGAAGAGGATGACAGAAAGTTGTAGGAAGATGAAGGGGATGCATGTTTTTTTGAACAAACTTATTAACAATTGATTTTCGTTGCATTTTTAATTTAATGGAAACAGAATAATGACTACATTTGGTGTACCTTTGTGTGGAAAGTACAGCTACACTTTGCTTCTGCTATTCTAAGTTTAACCTTTTTCTTTAACGTTATGAAGTGGGTGTCCTCCTGCTCCTTTAGCTGTTCAGTGTACAGACATTATGCTGCAGGCTTTTGGAAAAAGTGCAAATGTTGCACCAGAGACGATATCTGTCTGTAATTCAATGGCCAGTAAGTTTTTCACCTCTATAAATATTATTGTCATGTGGTTAAAGTGTTTTAGTTTGGATTTAAAAAAAAAAGGGATTGTAAGCTTGATCTCAAAGCCTTGTTTTTGTAATTATCAAATAAATATTCAATTTTTTTCTATTTCTTTATCCTTTTGTGTGTTGTTTAGTCTCAAAACTGGCTGTACTGCTTTTAGTTACACTGTGAGCATAAATGTGGACATGTATTAGGAATCTTTCACCATTTGAACAAAATTTTTGAATCGCAGTTTAATCATCCAACCTCAAAGTATCAACATTTTAGTTTAGAACATGTGATGTTCAGATTCAAAACTCTGAGCTCTACTATGACTGAACTTTGACTTGTCAATCTTTGTAGGAAAGGTTTTTTTTCATTTTCTTTTTTACATTTTTGATGGTGGGTTTCGCTGGGATGTTGAAGTTTTCAACTTCTGCTTTGAGATTATGTAAGAGGAGCAGCTGGAGCATTTCATGAAATACTGCCAGATCAATAAAAGCTTATTTCTCTCCAAAGCCAAGTGGATGTGATGAATATAAAGATAAAGATGAGAAACATGGTATTAAATTGAAATGTTTTTATTCAAATCTGTTTTAGTACAAGATATTTTGATTTTATTTTTAGATAAGCCTTGCATGAGGCTTATGTCCAGCTTTGACGTGATAGATGTGAGATTTTATTTTCATTTTTTTTAAGCACAACAATATGAGAGGATATAGGGACATCGTTCAAAATGATGTTAGACTTAAACAGTCATTAGTTTATTATGGTCTGATCAGAGGCTCTGTCTCAATAAGTAAGAGACTAGATATTTTTTTAGGGTTTTAGTATTTTAAAAAAGGACTGAATGAGTTGCATTGATATTTTAAACTGTCGATATCCCATGGTGGTGATTAAAACAAGCATTATTTAAAGTGTTTTCTCTGGAAAATAGATCTTACTGTTAAATTAGAGCTCTAAAAACAAATCTTTGTATTTACTCTCAGCCTTCCTGTTCTCTGCTTTAGATCTCGTTCTCTCACTTACACATCTAACATTTTTCTGGTAGCTTTCTGCTGCAAAGTGGAAACGCATCATTTTTTTTTATATGACTTCACTTAATAAATGGTGTGTGACTGTTAAAATGTCTTAACTTATTCAATTCAAATCAGTTTATGTAGCCCCAATTCACAACATGTCATCTCGTGTCACTTTACAGAGACTTTTTAAACAGTCAGATTGTTTAAAGGTTTTCAATCTGAGGAAAACCAGCTGATTGCATCGACTCATCAACTCCTCCTGGATGAGCAGGTTGAAGTAGTAGTTATTCACTTGCATTTGCGACGTTGACTCTAAAGCCTTCCTTCACCCAGTGAATTTTTGTTCAATTAATTTTAAAAACAAAGAGCATGTTTTGTGACTAGAAATAAAAAAAAATGTAATACAGAATTGAAACTTTGAAAAAAAAAAAAAAAATCGCAAAAAATTTGCAAAAAATCAAAAAAGGTTTGAGTAACTTTGCTGTTCTTTTTTTTCAAATATGTTTCTTTATTTTCTTTCAAAGTGCATATTTTTTATTTTTTAACACAGATTTTTATATTTTTTGAGTAGAATTTGTTCAAATGTCTTTTTGAGATTTAGTTTTGCAAATTGCATTGTTTTCAAGATGCATTTTTTTTTCTGTGTATGTCCTGATTTGCTAGTATGGCTCTGGGAATAGATGTCCCAGATGTAGCTGATAGCCCAACAGTTTTGCTTTCACAAGAAGACCATTATGACTCCCAGCATTGGGTTATGCTTGCATACGAAATCCCATACACTGGACACGGAGATGGAAAGGTGGGTGAGAAACTAAGAGTAGAGATAAAGAGATGAACCCAGGAAAGAAAGTGTGAAAAGAGAACAAATAAAGCAAAACTGACAACACAGAAGATGCACAATGAGAACCCCACTGGGCCAGGAGGCCCAGGCCTGGGCCAGCAGCCACCAGGAATGAGACAGCGCCCCCTGAAGTACCCAATCCCACACCTAGAGAACCATCAGTGCGCCAGCAGGCACCTGTCATTGGCGAATAAGAAGGGAGGAGGGGCTGGGCTGGGCCAGGATGTTAAGTAGGTGGGGGGGCACCCAAATAGAAAATGACAACCTTGCATCAATGTGGTCACTTTCATACAATCCAAGCCTTACACCCATACGAACATACACTACCTGGCCAAAATAAGTCGCCACCTGGATTTAACTAAGCAAATAAGTACAAGCCTCCTGTTGCTTAAGTACTGCATAGGCCTTTCAGCTGGCAACAAGTTATTTAACCCCAGCTGATGCAATGAGTAACTCCTCATTTCTTAAAGAACCATGGCAAAAGACACATCCTTTGGTCGTAGAAAAGACGTTAGTCTGTTTAAGAAGGGTCAAATCATCGGCATGCATCAAGCAGAGAAAACATCTGAGGAGATTGCAGAAACTACTAGAATTGGATTAAGAACTGTCCAACGCATCATTAAAAACTGGAAGGATGGTGGAGGATCATCGTCTTCCAGGAAGAAATGTGGTCGGAAAAAAATCCTGAATGATCGTGATCGGCGATTACTTAAACGTTTGGTCAAATCAAATTGAAGAAAAACAACAGCAGAACTCAGGAGTATGTTTAATTGTGAA
>JAUZNJ010109395.1:0-20246 GCA_034780135.1 Jordanella pulchra | reverse complement strand
CAAGCTTAGTTTTAAAATGCATCAAGAAGAAAGAGGAACAATAGATTTAACAAAGAGAGTAGGTAAGTTACTTAAAAAAAACATGAAACTCTCCATGAACTGATTGGTGAACTGCAGCTCAGAGGGTTGAGTTGTTTTTAATAATCTGACATTTGGGGGTTGCATTTCAGTCCTCTCTGGTCCATATGTCAGTGTTCCCTTTCAGTTCAGCTCTTGACAGAAACTTTTAAGGTCCTCTTATGGCAAAGGCAAAAAGGCTTTCTGTCTGTGAAAGTAGCAGAGTTTTTAGACCTGTCCACTGTATGAGTGCTGCATTTAAGGTGGTCATTTTAAATGTCTACAAGATCCTGACAGGCTTGGGACAAACAAGTTAGGTAGAATTCAACAAAAACATTTCACCTGTGCTAAGCCGAAGCCGGGCATATCTTCAGATGCTGTTGCTTTACTCATTTCTGAGGGAATTAAATGGAATCTTCTCTCCTAATCTTGGTTATTATGTAAGCTGAAAAACCCTGAACATGAACTACTAAAGTAAAACTTTAGTTTATCAAATTTAGTTCATCAAATTTTCTTTTTACCTCTGCCAAGGAGGTTATGATTTTAGTCGAGTTTGTGCGTTTGCTTGTTTTTTTTGTTTGCCTGTATATGTACCGAATAACTTGAAAAGTTATAAATTTTAATGTTTTCCTATTTTTTTTTCCAAAGGCACATCAAAGTCCAAGGAACAATCCATTAAATTTTCTTGATGATCATCATCATTATAATCTGGATACAGGATTTTTTTTAAGGATTCTCTGAAGTTGAGACAGGGATATTTTGCAGAACAAGCAGTTCCCTATAAACTAGAGGGTGACTATTGAAAGCCTAAGACTGAAAAAGTCCAGAGGTATTTTACTGAAGAGAAAACCACACAAAAAAGGAACGTTGATGGTTTGTTAGCAGAATCAAGCTCAATCTAGGTGTGTGAAAAATGCTTAAATGCCAAAATTTGGACGCTGGGTCGAAGATGGTAAAGATGCTTTCATGCTTTGACCATTCAGTGCTCTGGATGATCTGTTTTGTGGTTGTTCATCTTGGCTTAAATCCCCAGTGAAAGCTCTCTGAAGCCGAAAGCCTTTTGGGGAGTTGTAGTGGCTGGAAGTGAATATAAAGTGAATTCAAAATTTGTGGTAAAAACTTCAAGTAGCAGAATATACGATTGAATATTTTTCATCTGCAGGGTTTAAAATTTTTAGTAAAAGTATTTATAAACTTTTTCTCCATAGTTCATTACAAAAAAATGTTTTAGTGGAATGAATGATCAGAGCTTGCTCTCTTTTCCTCGTACATAACAATCCATTCCCCCAGCTTTTTTAAACCTTTGGAATCAACCCCGTTAGATTTTTTTAATTTTTATATGCAAACAGCTCTGATCACAGCTTGCATGTCTGTCTCCCAAGAAACTCCTGGATCACCTTTTGGGATGGTTGATGCTCGGATGCACCGCACCCATGCCGGATACGCCGCAGAACCTCTAGACGCTGCTTGACAATTGTCCCCCATAGACTTTTTCATGTAATTTAGATGCTTTGACACTCAGAACGTTTTTGGAGTGAACGCACCTTCAGTCACAATTTGGGGCTAAATTTGCTGCTTGGCAAAGGTCTGCGGTCTTTGAGTTCACATTAATGAGGTACCGAAGTCCGAAAAATCTAAGTACACTGTCCACCCTTCACGTTTTATTCTACCTCTGATTTTTGCGTGAGAGCAACTGAACAACCCTACAGAGAGCAACTGGATTTAGAAAAAGCATGCAGCTCACAGTTGTCTTTGATTACAGAGCCAAGCTAACCTTTTGATGTAAACCTGAGCTGACTGGAAGACTAATCTACCTGCTGTGTGTCTGTGAATAACTAAAAATGACAAACAGTTTGAGGCTCTGAGGCCAGCTTCTGGTGCATGTTGTCTTCCTAGAGTACATTAGCACTTCTCTCCACTGACACCCTGCTGTGCAATGTACAGCTTGGGGTGGTATATCCCCTACACTGTTATGATACCCCCATCTGATGGAGGCTGGAGCATATGTGTCTTCCCTAACCACTCAATCTGTGCTGGGTGTGAGTTACAGCACATTAAAGGCATAACAAAAGCAAGAGAGATAGGAAAACAAGCTTTTTTTAAAGAGTTTATCAAAGACATCACAATATGTTTCAATTTAATGAGCCCCTCCTCAAAGAAGTGAGCAAACTGAAGATGGTGAAAAAAAAGATGAAAAGGAAAGGGTGTTAACTAGGATGAAACGCAACATCTATGATAGCTCCTGTGAATGCACATTAGCTGAAGTGTATGCACAGACAGGAATTCAAATCCTTGCTTTGTGTTTGCTAACCTTGTAGTCCATCTGCTCAGAACAGTTGAACACATACACCATGACGCCGAGGGCTCGTCCCAAGTCTTTGGTCGTCTCAGTCTTCCCTGTGCCTGCAGGCCCAGCTGGTGCTCCACTCATGGTCAGGTGGAGGGACTGAGTCAAAGTGATGTAACATCTAAATTTACAGAAGAGGCACACGAAACCATTAAAGCAAAGTCAATCATCACCAACTCCTAGAGAAAATACTGCTTATTCTGTAGCGATTTCTTGTTAAAATGTAAAAAATGTAAAAAATGATAAGCATTAAAATGTAAAAAATGTCAAGTATTCACACCCTGTGAACTGTTCTGCTTCTTGTCAGATTATAACCACTATTTTAAAGCCGGAACAATTTGAATTTGATCGTTATTGCTAAGTTGAAGAAAAAAATAACACAGACATATCACACTTTTCTACAAATATCTGAGAAGTAACAACTTGGCCATCACTTTAATCAACACTTTATGGAAGACCAGTAAGAAGAAAGCCTTAGTCTATCGTACTTTTTAACACAAGCCTTGTAAGTGAGACAGCAGACATAAGCATGGAGGTGTTCTGGTCAGATGAAACCAAACCTGTTTTGCTGCAGAACACACTGCATCACACAGAACACAGAAAACCCATTTGGAATCATGGTGATCACAGCATTGTACCGTTAAGATGCTTTTCTTTAGGAGAGACAGGGGAAGCTTGTCAGGCTTGGGTGGAGCTAAATGCTGGAAATAGCAAGAGGAACGTATGTTAGACTCAGAGCTGTGTCAACTTTCAGCTGAGCAACATGAGAAAAAGTTTGGGAACCACTTTTTTAGAATATTCAGTGAAGCAAACATTGTCTGGGTTTTGTAGAGTAATTTTAACTTTTTAATTGTGTTCTTTTATAATAGTGATGAAAAGACATTTAATTTTGAAATTGTCCAGCTCTTGTTGAATTAAAATAAAATAAAAATTCACATGTTTGTTTCTGGATTGTGCTCTCTTCTCCTCTGTGAGTGCTAATTCCTGTATCTACAGAAGATCTCTACTGGCGAGCTACTTCTCTCTCAGGATGCTGCACGCCTCAGACTGATCAATTCATAAGGGGGGCTGTTTTTTCTAATGAGTGATGGAACATTCAGTACTCGCTAGACGATTGCCTGTGATGGGCTACCTAAAGCACTTAAGCTCCTTTTGCTTTTTTTAAGGAGGGTCTAACCTGTAAACAGCCGGTTGCAGCTTGATGACTCCTCTCCACCAGTCTGCCTCGCTCTCCAGTGTCAAGATCTTGCTGGAATACTACCCTCAGTAGACAATGGACATATCATGCTCACCAGGACTTAACTACTGCACACCCCCTCTGCAATCCCTGCCTACAATCCAAATGAGTCCAAAATCCCATCTCAGGCAAATCTGGTAAACTTAACATTTACAATTAGCATTGTCTCATGGGAGACATGTCAATGCACAGAACATATGTCAGAGCTACCTGGTCTGAGAATGGTTGGAACTCACTGTTCACTCAGCTGCAGCTTATTGCTCTAGCAATAAACAGAGTCTGACTGAAAATCCTCTGGGCTCTGTTTTCAGTTGTTTAATTGGCTAGTGTCCGGTGTCCCTTTTCCCATTTTCATAGTCATAGAAACTCTTAGATGAGTCTCCTTGGTAATCACTGAGTCTGTGTGGGCAA
Source organism: Jordanella pulchra (assembly GCA_034780135.1). Taxonomy (NCBI): domain Eukaryota; kingdom Metazoa; phylum Chordata; class Actinopteri; order Cyprinodontiformes; family Cyprinodontidae; genus Jordanella; species Jordanella pulchra. The sequence goes on along the minus strand of JAUZNJ010109395.1, from coordinate 16,194 downwards.
GCAGCAGCTTTTTTTTCCTTATGTGTACCTTGACGCTTAGGACCAATATTGAAAATACAAAGGACATCAACATATCAGCTAACCTCTCATTTTTAAGCTCTCCTGTGCCCTCACCATACTTCAAATCAACATGTTCCTACAGTTATAATATTGCATATGGTCATGCAGAAATACCTTCAACAGTTTTCTCATATTGTATTACGACACATCTATACACCATAATTTTTCAGAATTTGCTAGTATAATTCCTTAAATACATGTACCCTTTTAGTGCACCTGAAATCCAAAACCAAGAGGTTGTTTGGATACTCAGCACACTTAAGGAATCTTAAAGGATAGACCAACAGGAGGCAATGCCAATCGTTTCTTTTCTTAAGGAACTTGGTAAAATGAAAAGTGTGCTTATATAGCACTTTTCAAGTCAGGAGACTTGACCAAATTCAACTATCCATGCACACACAGATGGCGGCATATTACATTGTTGCCACAGCTGACTTCGAATTTTACGATGACCAAAAACTGACTCTTGTCCCTTTTCAATTTTATTTTAAGCAATTGAACTGATTTCAGAGAACAAATAATGCCGCTAGAACGTCTTAATGATCTATTTTTAGAAAAAGCACTATATAATGAGAAAAAAAATATAGTGGACTTAATCTCTGTGATTGATTTTTTTTTTCAATAAGCTGGGGAATCCTTACTGTATTTTTGCTTTTTCAGTGATCTAAGAGAGTAGTGCAAGTTCCAGGGTTGACACAACCTTGTAATACAATCTGACAATGTCTTGATCAGCACAATAAAACATAAATAATAAAACGTGCTCCTGTGATTTGATTATCCAGTGCTTGATAAAGACAATCCTGCCTCCCCTGAACAATCTGTCAGAACTGAAAGAGAACTGTGTGTTCACTAACCTGTAGTGAAAAGCTGCAGTGAGGTGACGGGAACAATAAGACCTTTATTGATCAGACCAATAAACACGATGGTTTACTTTAATATCAGTAGAGCCTTGCATTTACTATCCCCCGTTAATGGATGATGTATGGGAGAGGGAAATATTGGAAAGCATAACAAGAGACAGAAGCTCAGAGAAGACAAATGATCCCATCTGTATACAGTGTATCATCCAGATAACAGTGCCAAGAGGCTTTATGGGTATCCATTGAAATCTGTCCAAAAACCTCACTAAGAGTCATCAGAAAGGCTGGATGAGGATGGGTTGTGCAGAGTAAGTGACGCAAGATTGGTAATGTGACAGTGAAACTTAACTGGCCAGTGACAAGGTGACTTGTTTTATGACAGCACCTTTAAACATAACAGCTGTATATCATTATATTGGCGGGATTCATTCTTCTTTCATTCCTCTCTGTCACTCTGTGTACGTGCTGGAAATGGAAAGATTTTAGACAATTTGAAAAATGGCAGTGATCTGGAGATGCTGCAGCAAGTATTGAAGGAATACTAACACTGTGCCAGTAGCATTACATTCTTTTACAAATCAGCTTGAATTCCTTAGCTCTAATTATTCTCCTGCAGGTTAAACATAAACTGACTAAAGTCAGCTTGTTGAAACTGAAATATTGCAGAGGATCTTTTAATCTATTAATGTGTATGGATTTCATTGCATTGCTTTTTTTTTTTCTTTTGTTACATTTTTTAAACAGAAGACCCTCAAACATAGTCCTCCAAGGCGTGTCCATCGTTCTTTTTATGGGGATTATTTTCTCCTAAATTATACATTTAGCATTTTTTTTTCTGTTTTCTTTGTTGATTTGATTGTTTGCATTTGAATTAAGTCTGTCAGTCTTGTCCACAAAGACCACAAAACAAAGGCCATCCATCCATCCATCCATCCATCCATCCATCCATCCATCCATCCATCCATCCATCCATCCATCCATCCATCCATCCAAATGATTATTTAAACATACATATAAAACTAATATTTTTGTGTTTCATCACTTCAAGTATATGCCAAATTGGGACTGATACTTTAACTATTGCTTCGAAAATGAACAGGAATTTAGGTATATTGCAAATAAATAAATAAATTTTAACATTCTGTCTTGCATAACCCAGTATGCCCAGCCCTCAGGGGTTAATTAGACGCCAATGCAAACACGGGCATAAGAGCCAAGCACAGTAGGCACAATATACTTAAATTACATACATAAACAAGTCCGCTGCTTCTTCCAGGTTTGGGGACAAAAGTAGCTAATTTAAATAAATTAAAGTATCATTTTTATCTAGTCATCGTCACTAAACCAGAACCTTCAGGCTTTCTGAGAAGTAATTCTTCAAATAAAGTATTTCTATTTCTAAAGGGCTATATAACACAAATGAATGTCATTTCCACTTCTACTACAGTTCAATAAGACCACAAAGGTTCACTGTAAATATTATACAGTTATAACAGTCAATGATAACATACACTGCCATGGTCCAGTCACACCGAAAACCAATGCTTGCCAAAGGTTATCGGGTACATGACATATGGTTTGTTGTGTATTGGCAACAATAGGCATCAAGGGGTTAAATATAGCATGTCAAATAAACAGGATGGAAAGTTTTAAAAGGGAATAGTTGATTTAATTCTCATGCAGATGCTTATGTTTAGCATGATATGATATATGATAACAACATTTCTGAAGTTTTAATATTTTGACACTTTCTTCCGATCTTTAAAGACTCTTTTTCCATTTTACTAAGTTAAAAAAATAATTAAGGTTTACAAATCCTGCTAAACATAAAGCCAATATATTTTTTTAACATTCAATCAATGTAATTTTCACTCATTTCAAACATTACATTGTTTCTCAGTAACTCTGCATGAGGAGATTTGCATTACAATATCATTCATCAAATCCTTCTCTATCTGTTCCCTCAAAGTATGGATTAAAGGATTTGACACCAAGTTTTCTTGTTCTTGGTACAATTTTGCAATAAAATCCAGCAGCAAACTGTGAGGTGCAGTGAGGGCATGCACCATATGGTGAAGTCCTGCTACACTGCTGCTAAAGCGACCATCAAAGCCCATTGTCTATGCTTTGTTCAGGCTTCAAAGGGTCCACTGGTCAGCCAAGAAACCAATTCAAACACTGCAGTTTGCCAGAGGAGTCTGGGAGACAGGTATTCATCTCTGTGTAGTTTAGTGTGCGTCCAGCAGAATCGTGTGTGTGAACAAACAAGCTTTTGGCAGTGTGCCGAATCCAAGTTGTTCTGAATGGTTTGGTGCATACAGACCCAGTTCATTCAGAGATGCTTGGAAACAGACCATTGTTATTATCAGATTTAAAACTTTCATCTTTTACTCTTTGAGTCTGAGTATGTTATTTCTAATAACTGTAGCATATTGTTTATCCTATGTTGTATTGTAGTGTTCCTTATCTCCAATCTGCTTTGTTTTTACATATTATTACCTTTGTCTGAACCGTCATGCTTCCATTTGCCAATTTCCTGCTGGTACTGTTTTCATGTGATGCACCACATTTCTCATTTCTCATTTCTCTATTCTATTCTATTCTATTCTATTCTATTCTATTCTATTCTATTCTATTCTATTCTATTCCATTCTATTCTATTCCATTTTATGATTAACACAAGAAATCACTTTTTGACATATACCTTTTAGCAACACTCGATGCATCAAAACTCTATTAAATGAGACATGGATTCTAATATAAAGTGGCTTTTTTAAAAAATCCATGATACAATGTCTGTGCATTGCACCAACATTGTCCGAAAGAAGGGAAAATCAAGATGCAAAGGGAGTAAGAATTGGTGCTTATTCATCAGAGTACTACCAGTCTCCCGCTGGCTCTAAAAGCTAGAGCAAGTGTAACAAGCAAATGCAACCGAGAAGAAAAAACAAAAAAACAAAAAAAGCAAAACACGGAATCAAGTCTCCTGACATGTCACTACCTCAACTGTATAACAGCCAATAAAGGGTAAATCCTTATCAGAGCAGGTAGAATGTAGTATCAACGTAAGGAAAGTGTGTAACATTAATATCGGTTTGCTGACATAAACAGAATCATAGCAGACCCACAACCTTGAAAACCCGCCAACAGACATTTATATACAGAGCACTGATGTTGAGTCTGTAAGGCACAACTAGCTTGATGCTACTGAGACAAAAGTCATGCCTCATATTTGATTAATTTCTACTGTACTTCTGAAAAGAATGAAGCAAATTAACATTTTGTGTGCGTGAGAGAGAAAGGAGAGATCAGAGCAAGCAACAAAAGACAGAAGAAAGCTGCAGAACCAAATAAAACAGTTTTTGACTGTGACTGAAAGTACTTGATCAAAAACTAACAAGAACTGATCTAGATAATGATAATAATAATTACCCTCTGTCATTTTTGAGTTGCAAATTTTATATTCAGTATGCCTAATACAATTATCATACAGGACTGCAAAGTAAAACAGTGTGTATCACTGCTGCCCTGCAGCAAGAAGGTCCTGGTTTGAACCAGGCCAGTCATCTTTTCACACCTTTGAAGCCCTGCTGTTTTTTTTTTTTAAATGTTGAGGAATCCTCTGTTGTTGAAGTCAAATGTCAGATAATTCATATAGGGAACTGTTTCCGGTTTAACTTCCTCTTTTGGCTATGACTGATGGCTCCGTAAGCCCAGACACACTAATTCCCAGCTGAAGCTACACGAGTAGCCACCAAATCCCTCCGGAGAAGAGTCTGGGCTCGCTGGATCAAGTCACATTAAACCTGCCTATGATTCAGAACACTGAGTGTAGCGTCTTTTCCTGCAATATAAATCATGTGAATGCAGTGTTGTTAGCCCGTCTTTGAAGCAGACCACGCAGTTCTGGCAAGACGTCCCGGTCCAAATTCAAGGCCGTGAGTTACAAAATGAAGCCCTGTCGAAACAAAAGTTACCAACTGAATGCTACAGTGTACTGGCTAGCATCTCTAGCTCCAAGCTACTGAAGAAGAACTGCTGGCTAAGCCAAGCTAAGCTAACCCATTCTCTTTCAGCTTTATTACAGTTAAAGCATTTAGCATTTAGTTAAAGCATTATTCATTTTTCTCTGTAAAATAAAAGGACATTTTATGTTTTGACTGTTATTGTTATACCTGCGTCAGGGTCTATTCACATTTATCTGCTGCTTTTAAAGGACACTTTGAATGCATTAAGCTTTACAGCTTGAACCTTCCTCACAAACTCTTTAACAGCCTCTGAAAACCCGCTTTAAATAACTAATCGTTTTGTCAGAATCTTGTTTTGCTTTGTGAAATATTCAAAATTCTTAAACATATAAATTCAGATGTGAAAAACTTTTTACAATTGTAACTTAATCTAAGATCTATTTTACTTTCCTCCCAAATACATTTTCTATGTACATATAATTAACTATCATAAGCTGCAAGATGCTGTAGATCTCATAGAATTATTCTAAATCATGATATTTACTTATTACAGTGGGAATATAATTAAATTATTCTAGCCCACTGGTTTACTCTTCATAACAGGGTTCCTTTTAAAATTCCTAAATCCCTGTCTATTTCATTTAAAATTTGTCTAACATCTATATTCTGCATTTTGAAAAATGACGTCAAATAACAAGATCTTTGATGTTATGATATATTAACAGTATTTAAAGAATTTTTTGTCTTTGTTTTGAAGACACCACTCTACAGCATGTCAGCATTAATAACCAATGAACCTTTTGATCTGACCAAAACAGTCAAACCTGTGCAGCCTGATCATGCAAAACTTTAGAAAATGCACCTATGTGTCCTCTAAAGCTATTTGTATATGTGTGTGATTTCACTAATTCAAAAAACAGGACTGATCCAAACTCCAGTAACCATTCATAGCTGCTGAGAGGGTCATCAGTACCGGCGGTCCCTCTATCCAGGACATGTCCATGTCAATTGTCAGGAAAAGGTCAGCTAACGTTTTTGCAGACCCCTCACATCCTGGACACAAACTGTTTAGACTTTTACCCTCAGGTCAACACTACAGAGTGCTTCTTACAACAAAACAGCTGCCACAGAGACAGTTTCCTGCCCTACGGTGTCACCCTGATGAACACAGAAAGACTGTTCAGATACTAGGCTTCATTTTTGCCAATCTAACCATGTTTATTTTTTTCTTAGTATTTATTTAGATCTGTATGCATAATAGCATAAAATTTCCCTCTTTATCTATATATTTTCTGAAAATATAATAGCTAATAGCAAAGTGGAACCCAAGTCAAATTCCTTGTTTGTCTAACAAACGTGGTGATCAAAGCTGATGATCATGATTGGCCAAGATTTAAGTTTTTATACCTGTCTGTTAGAGGAGTGATGACCAGCCGTGGCGTGTTGCCCAGATACTCATATGAGTAAAGAAACTGGGCATCACAGATGTTGGCGAAGCAGTGCCTGTTCCTCTCATCCCAGCGATGTCTCAGCTGAGAGAGCCACACAAAGGCCTGAGAATTCTCCACCTTCAAAGAGAAGAAAAGAAGAAAAAGTTTCCAAAGGCTGCCAAGACTTCAGATGAGCCCAAAATAACCTGCAAATTTCCACCCTCTTATTATGCTAATGGCGTGTCTGAATATCTCGAATGCATTACTTTCTAGTAAAAGCCTCTTAAAAGTCCAGCAGTGTATAGGATGTGTGGTAGCCAGATTTATACCCCAGGCTGCTCTCACCTTCTGACTGATCATCTTTGCCACAACATCTCTGGCGTGGACGTCGATGGTGCAGATGGTCATAACTTTCTGCCTTTCACCTGGTGTGAGCTGGCCAATCAGCAAGGAGATGAGGGTGTTGAGCTGAGATACCTGCTTCCTGTAATACTCCTTCAATGAGTTGTCAAAGCCTTCCTCAAGACGAGCAAAAGCAATGTTGACATCAGACGTCCACCAGATCTGCGTGCAGGTCAAAGCAACCTATGTGAAGAGAAACCAAAGTGGACAGACTATTACACAGATTAAGGTAGATTTATGTAAAAACATTCATGTATTGGGGTTTATACTGCCTTAAAGTCTGGTAGTCATAATTATTTAATTATGCTCCATCCTAATAATGAAAATTCTGACATATTCCTGTGTTTTGTGTAAACAAATTTTAAAAAGGATTTATTATTGCTTTAAACAGCAAAAGCTGTTCTGTCTGGAATGAAATGTAAGATAATTCTAAATGAATCCCATAAATCAGTTTTATAGCATTCTGGCTTTTACCAGAGTAATAACAAACCTGTTGTCTTTGTGCGGAGGAATCATGATTCCTTTGTGATCAGAAATAATCAGGCCTTAACGTTTCTTAAAAATGTGATATAAATATGTAACAGGCATGAGTAGAAGTTTTTAAAATAAATAATTCTAACAAAGTAAATGCAACTACTGAATTCCCCAGCAAGGAGATTGTAAGTGAGCCCTTTTCTTTGTAAAAAAAATTCCTTGACATAATTTAAATAGCACATGTGAACTGTAGTTTTCAGGTTTAGATAAAGATTCTCAATCAGCTTTAGGTTCACATGTTGACTAACACATGAACACACTTGCAAGCAGGAAGCTCTGACTGTTTTTGCAGGTTGTTATTCTGCTGGAAGGGTCAACTTCCCCCAACTTCCCTTTAGGCTTTTGCAGCTTCTAATGAAAGCTAATCAATAACTGGTTCAAACCCTGATTTGTCTTTTTCTGTAACTGACTAATTGTTTGTTTAAAATAAGAAATCTGGGAATTTATGATTGTAAAAAAATGTTACATATTAAAGCATTATAAAAATTGTCTGATCATTTGGAGGCGCTGAAAGATAAGCTTTAGTCAACAACAACAAGTAACAGATTCTAGGACAGTGTTAGCAGATCTATAAAACCAGGAGTTTGCTTTGTATCATGAATTTATCTGTTAACCGAATTCCAGGATGGAAAATAAACTGCAGTCACATAGAACTATCTATTGCTGCCAATCAAATTAGAAAGCATTAGATAAATCATTTCCAATCTAGCTAAGCTTTTTCATTCTACAGAGTGATTATTCTCAGAATGAAACATTTAAGGCATCTGAGAAAGCGCATCAATATTGGATGCCTAGAAAACTCCATGGAAGATTGTGCAGTGCTCACAGAAATTGTGAGGACTCAAGAGCTCCATCTCATTTTCTAAAGACCTCTATTGATACGCTAGAATTTAAAGCTTATAACAGACCAGACAGTCTAAACTGACTGATGTATAAAACCTTTATAAAGACAGACTCTTTTTCCCTGTGAGTTTAACAAAACTTCTGTGTGCCGATAAAGTTTTCAGTTCTCTTATGGGTTATTTCATGTCTTCAGGAATAAATCTGTCCGGCTTGTGGGAAATATAAGGCTACAGGGATTAAAACAAATTAATTGAATCTAAAATGAATGCTATTGAGCCTAATAAATTCATGGGAATTGAGGAACAGATTGAATGAAAAAAATATGTAATTGCCAATCCTCATGGACTTAAATATTCAAGCAAATCTAAGTTCTAACCAAACATGGGGCAGGAAATAAATCTAAATCCTTCACCACCAGAGAATAAACTCCTTACTCTTCAAAAAGTGTTGATGGAAAAGAGATGCTCAAGACCCATCAATGAAAATAGTCTGTTAAATTAGATTTAGGTTTTTTGGGGTTCTTTTGTTATAATTTTTTAAACGTTTTTTTTCAATGATATTGAAGATAATGTACTCACTGGAGAAAAAACATTTAGTGCTACAAAAATCTGCCAAAATGAAAAGGAAAAATTGTTTAGGAAGGCATAGTTGCAGTGTCAATTAAAGATGTCTGTAGCTACGTTTACATGTGCAAAAGTTCTTCAATCTGTTCTAAACCTCAGTCGATTGGAAATCTAAATCTCTCTTTACATGGACGCCAATTGGAATGGCGATCGACAAAATTCATCTCTGTCTTTCGGATTGAAATTTCTTTCAGACCACATCACATAAGATTTTTCAGTCTGACATGTTTACATTAAAAAAAGTTTTATCTGATCAGGCCTTCAATATGATTATTTGTGTCCATGTTAATATAGTTCATGAAAGATGATGAGCGCGTAAAATATTATAGTTTTAAAAAGCTAGAATATTTGTAACACTGTTACGGTGTTAGAATAACTCAGTGCTAGAATCACTAAATGGTAATGATTATCCTGTATCTTGTAAGATTTCTATTAACCCAAGGCAGGGAAGAAAACAGAATGATCAACTAATTGTGTGACGATCCCTTATAAAACCATGACATCTGCATTTGCAAGAAACATAGATGTAGAAGACCGGTTCTAACACTGAACATTGTTGGGGAACATTCCTTAATGACTGTTATGCCTGATTTCTGACTTAATGTGGCATCAAAGACTGCTGCCTATAGAGTAATGCTTCTTCCTGGAGGTATGGGCCAATGATTACTGAAACACTTATTGTCATTGAGAACCATTACATGTATGAAGTGGAGCACTCTTTGATACAATGCTTTAGTGTGTTCAGTGTTAATCAAGGCATCATATCATGGGGTACGACTGCAGAACAACACTGGCATATCTAACCAATGAGAGTACATAATTACTCATACAGCATAGTCTAAACCAGTGGTTCTGAACCCTGTTTCTCAAGTACCCCTACCCTGAATCTTTTAGGTGTCTCCTTGCTGTCATACACAAGACTTATATTAATCAGCTGCACTCAATGGCTGCTGATGAGTTGATGTAATCGTTGAATCAGGTGTGCTGCAACAAAGAAATGTCTAAAACATGAAGGGCAGTGGTACTTGAGGAACAGGATGAAGAACCACTGGTTTAGGCTATGTCTTATGTTGAAGTTCAACCAGTGCCCCGGTTTTCTCCTAGTAAAAGATAGGAAATCAGTCGAGGCATCGGTTATCACCCAGAACTGATTTGCAGGATCACCAAAGACAAACACCTGGGGTAGGCTTGTCTTAAGGCAGGATTCAAAGGCTTTAGATCAGGGTTTCTAAACCCTGGTCCTCAGGGCCCACTGTCCTACATGTTTTAGGTATTTCCCTGCCTCCACACACCTGACCTGAATGAAAAGGTGATCAACAGCCTTTTGCATTTGAAGGCTGCAGAGGAGGTAATGCAATCCTTTGAATCAGGTGTGCTTGAGTAGAGACGCATCTAAAACATGAAGGGCAGTGGGACCTAAGAACTAAAGTTAAGAAACTCTGCTTTAGACTGTTTTGCTTGTATTCAGACCAAAGTGAATGTTCCAAAACTTCATCCAATCTTCTATTCCATTTTCCAGCACTAATTTACAAGGTCATGTTACTAATACCCATTTATATAACAAAAGTGTTCTGTAAACTGTTGTCAGTCTAAAGATCCAACAGTGCAACTGTACATGAATGACCCTGTTTACCTGAGCTGGATAGTCAAACAACCATTGCTCTCTGGGTTTGTCCTCATAAGCTGACACTGCCTCGGTCATTTCATGACGAACAGTGGAGCGCATGGTGTCCATCACACGGTTCAACCACATCTCAACCTTAAACAGAAGAGAAAAAAAAACAAATACATGCAAGTCATGCTTTTTACATGAACACAAATGGACTTTTTGTCATTGGTCCCTAATGAGGTCATTTATAAGCATTCAAGTAGAAGTACAGTCAGACAGATACCAAAGGATATAATGGAAAATTAATGGACTTTTGTTTTTATATGAAAAACCCCAGGGGCAAAGACAGAATCAGTTTCATTTGTCTGCTTTATTACGTGTAGTAATATCACTCTGGAATATCTGTATATTTCCTCTGTTCTCTTCATTAGAGGAGATGGTAGGTAAGTTAATTTTCCCGTCTAATACTTTTATCCTTTACAGCTTTTATGTCAAATCATCAGCCTAATGAAGACAGACGATGACTTTCAGCATTTAGAAAATATAGAAGTTACAGGGCCATAATTCTAGTAGCATAAATAATAGATTGGATGACTATTATACCTGTCCAGAGCAGTCGCAGGTCTGATTAAAAGGAACATACTCGTCTTCTTTGCTGTACATGCCCAAAGCAGTCTTAGAAGGGTTTCCCTCTTCATCTGCTTCAAACTGCATCTTAGCCATGTTGTCAAACAGCTTAGATAGATGCTTCTGGACCTGAGCAAACACACACCCACAATAAACTCCAGCTTGATTTACACCCAACTCACACTGTTTCTTTTCTTTTCAGCCTCATGTATATATTCATGGGTTCAGTGAAGGTAACAGAAGGGCACAGCTCGTATTCAGCTCCATACCTGATTAGTTACTCTAAGAGATAACTATGACCACATTTTTAACCACGTTTTCTGTGAGGTATAAAAAAAAATCGTAAAATAATATCCAGATGTAGATGGTGACAGCAATCTGCACACCTGTAAACAACATTGCCCCTCTGTGGACACTAAAAGTATTACACAAAAAACACCAACAGTTAAGAAAGGTGCAAAAAAGGCAACACATGTTAAGAGAAAACTGCTGTTTTCTGTCTTTTTAAACAAACAACCTGATTGGGGTTTGTCCCATTAGAAAGGATGTCCAACAAATCAGCTGAAGAAATAAAGTAGAATCTTGGAAAAGCAAGACGCTTGGTTTCCAGGTACTCAGCCAGGGCTTTTTCACACAGAGAGAGCCTAAAAAGACAACAACAAAAAAGACAAAGTACTTCAATAGTCAATGTTTATGTATAAAGAGTATAAATGCCAAACTTGAACACACTTTATAACGATTCATGTCTCTCTCACCTTCTCTGAATGTCCTCCAGTTTACCAAACAGACCCGGCTTACTGGTGGCCTCCACCACATTAGGTGTCTGATGCATGGAATTTGCCAGCTCTTTGAAATCAGCATCAATCCCTTCAAAGCGCCTGGAGTCCTGCAATAGATTTCACCAGAGAACAAGGCATAAGGATTTAGGGGCCCCAACAAAGAAAATGGAAACTTAGAAGTAAACATCTGGGCTGGAACAGTCTCAGCACAAGTGGCAGCAAAAATGTTGTCTAATCTGAGCTTCTAAACCAGGAGGAAAGAGAAACTAACGAGAGCTGCTTTATATAATATTGTGATGGCAAAAGCTGTAATCTTCTACTTTTATGCTCAGTTGCTTAAGAAGATGTACAGGGACCTTGCTTAAGTGTGATGTGCTTTTGTAAAATGCTTCTCTGAAGTATTTTTCTTCTAACTTCACATATTAGGGACAAAATTTTACCCCCGATTATTTTGAAACTGGCTTAATCTTAGTTAGCTTCTGGCATTTCTTGGGGTACTAACATTTCAATGTTTGGACATTTGGATACTTTAAACTCACAAACCTATATTTTGGCTCACTGTCCTACTAACAGATGAACCTCCACCTCAGTCTCAAGTCTTACACAGGTTTGTACTGCATTTATCTCCATAAATGTTAAATATTGTCAGTTCATAGTTATGCTTCAATTTGTATTGTTTCATCATAAGCTGTTAAAATAAATAGCAGCATTATGTTCCTAAAATTATGAGGTTGAATACTTCTGCAGAACACTGTACAGATATGTATCAATATAAAGCACTCATTTTCTCACTAATTCAACATTTTTCAACATGGAGTTAAATAATGTATCAAACTTTTTTTAATTATTCATTTTGACTAGGTTTGCAGATTATGAATAAATTTGTGAGGTGCTCTATACAAAACATGCACATCTGTAGATATCTCTCCAAATGTGCTGAAATGTTCTGTTTCACCTCAGGCAGCTGAGAACGGATGTCTTCAGAGTCAATGAAGATGCCCTCTAGGTGCGTCCAGGCCTGCTGCACCTCAAACCAGATGGAGATGACTGAGTCTGCCACAGAAAGCTTGTTCTGCCATGAGGAGACCTCATCCAGGAAGTATGCGATGTACTTTGATGACATGATGTTCTGAAGCTGAACTTGGTTATCTTCCAGGGTTTCGATCAGCTCCTCATCCATACGGAGCAGAGGCAGCTCAGTCCTGTGGTGGGGTTCGTACTGGAACTGCATACCTGGATGATATTAAACATCACTTTTGGAATAAGATGATGATACCACAACTGTTGATGAGCTAAATTAGAGTAGCTGCTTCGTCTACCTGTCCATGTAGAGTTAAGCTCAGAGAGGACCTTCTCCATTCCCATTTCTTTAACAGCCTTATCAACAATTTCTCGGACTTTCTCTTCAAAGCAGTGCAGGTTGAGCTGCAACAGGTCAGCCAGCGTTGTTTTCTGCTCACAGGATAGACAGTCATGTGATGTTAGTGCACCCAATATTTACAGTGCTTCATAAGAATACAACTATACTTTTAACTGTTTTGCGTTTTGAATGCTTGTATTTTAACTAGACCTAAAGACACAACAACTTAAAGAAGATCATTTTGAATTAGAGTCAGTCATTTTTTTCCCTTCTACTTTTCAAAATAGCATAAAATCCATTCGCACATTTGCAGTTGGATTGAAATCTATGAATGGGCTATTCTAACAAATCAGTGTGCTTTGATTTAGACCATTCCTTTGAAGGTGTTGCTGTTTAGGGTAATTTTCCAACTGTAATGGAGGACTGGACACACTCTTGCTTTTTTCCAGCTTTATCCTGTTGTTAGTGTTTTTAGTCTATTTCTATTTCATCTAGTTCTCTACTCTTTAATCTATTCATCTCTAACCAACTTTCCCATGATTGCTGAAAATAAGCATCCCCAGCATGATGCTGCCACTGCTAAGTTTTACTAAGGAATGTTGTGTTTAAGATGAACAGGAGCTTAAGACGTTGTGTTACAACCAAAAACCTACTTTCAATTTCTCAATATCTCTCCCCTGATCTGTCTGCTGTGTTTCTTGGTCTTGATGATACGAACACCATTACAGATGACATCAAAAAATTATTTTTAACATTGTCTTAAATAGGTTAAATTCTGTTTTGTCTGCATCTGTGGTCCCTAAACCAATTACTGGTATTTTTGTGCAGATGCCAAGTCCTGTTGGAAAATGAAATCTGCACCTCAATAACATTTTTTTAACAGTAGGGACCATGAAGTCCACTAAAAATTTCAGGCAGATGGATGTGTTGACGTTGGACCTCAGAAAACATGGTGGACCAACACCAGCAGATGACATGACACCTCAAACCATCCCTGACTGTGAGAACTACAGTCGACTTTAATCAAGGTCGATTCTGTGCCTCTTCTCTCTTCCTTCAGACACAGAATTTCAAAGAAAATGCTAAATTTACTGTCATCACCAAACATCACTTTAAACAACTCAGCAGCAGTCCAGTCCTTTTGTCTGTAGCCCAAGTGAGACGCTTCTGATGTTGTCAACCAAGAGTGGTTTGACATACAGTGAGGAATATGCAACAGCTGATACCCTGGTTCTTGAAGCACTGACTGAAATTCAGTCCCCTCTTTGTGAGTCACCCCCACATTTTTAAATGGGTCTTGCTTCACACTCCAGGGTCTGGTTATTCCTACTGGTTTTACAGTTTTTCTACCGCATCATTTCCTTCCCTTTGCCTCTATTAATGTGCTCGGACACTAAACAGCCAGCCTCTATAGAAATGACTCTTAGTGCCTTCCCCGCTTTTTGCAAGGTGTCAATAGTTGTCTTTAGGAAAATAGTCAGGTCAGCAGTCTTCCACATGATTGTGTAATCTACAGAACTAGACTGGAGGACAATTTGAAGGCCTTTGCGGGTGTTTGGATTTAATTAGCTGATTAGAGTGTTTTCTTAAATGCTGATTTTGAGCTTTTCATTAGTTGTCATATATATTAATTAAATTGAGAAACAAAAAACACTTGAAATGCTTCGGTCTGTGTGAGATCAATGAATATAATTTAAAAGATTCCCCTTCTAAATGTAACTGCTAAAAGATATATATATATATTTTCATAATATGCTAACTATATGATTGACTAGCAGGTGTATCTTTTTCTCTTTTTTTGCAGTGAAATCTGAGGTCTTCACAGAAGAGTTTGGTTTAAATTGAGTCTATTACAGGCTGAGTATTTTCAACTAATGAAATAAAATTTGGTTGTCCTGGATTTTTTAAGTGCTGTACGGTGATGCAGTTATTATTATTTGGCATTTGCAGAAAGAAGTATGTGGGTTTGAAACTGAGCACGATGTCTTTCTGTATGGAGTTTGCATGTTCTCCCAATGAGTTAACAGGTTCTTTCATGCTCCCATGCTAAGTAAATGCTGTCTCCTAATTGCCTTTATTTATATGTGTGTGACATTAATTGCCTCATGTGTTTCTATGTTCTTCTGAGATAGAAAAAATCTACATCTAAATTACTGAAATCCAGTCTATGGTTACAAAGCTTTTTGCCCTATGATTGCTCAAAATAGGCTCCACCATGCAAGTCTGCTAGGATGAGCGAATGTGTACTTTGTCACATGAAATCTCAACAGGATGTACTGAAATTTATGATGGAAACATAAAAGTTGAGGTGTTTTATAAATATGTATCAGAAAAATTAGCCACTGCAATATACAACTCATATGGAATTAGTTTACTAGTAGTTTATTTTTCTGCCTTCTGGGTTGTTAATCTTATCTCATAACGACATAAATGCAGATAATAGTGAGCTGTGGAGAAGGCTGACAACCAGCTGATATGGTAGAACTGAGCAGCTTGAGGTTCAAAGACTACCAGGCAACAAAGAGAAACAATTAATATCCAAAGATGATTAGCTTGAAGTGTTCGGAGTTCTATCTGAACAGAGTGATAACACGTCTCTACTGCTTGCTCTCATTATGCTAGACAACTGCTGACTAAACACCGGGAAAATGCTGGCTTAAGCACAACAGAAAAAAAACTGAGACTTTCTTCATTGATTTTTCTGTTACATGAAGCATAGTTGTTCTCTTCAAGTATAAATAGCCAAAGATGGAGAATATGAAACAAATGTTAATAGACAGCTCCTTGTTTGCTAATATCTCAGTGCTTTTGTAATTAAAAAACACAACAGATTCTTATAAAAGTATTGTTTTATGAAAGCTATATTTAGGAAGTGGTGGTGAATTTCAGGCAATGTCACAACTGAAAATAAAAATGTTACAAATTAACCTACATTTAAAACTAGATGGTTACATAAATTACATAAACAAGATGCAACCTTTAATCATCACTGTATGAAATTCAATTAGATTAAGTCTTTTATGCTAGGAAAGTTCAGTTTAGGCAACTGGATGTGTAGTTTTCTAGAAGACGTTTCGCCTCTCATCCAAGAGACTTCAT
>JAUZNJ010109384.1:0-20251 GCA_034780135.1 Jordanella pulchra | reverse complement strand
TGGTTTAGGCTGAATAAAACAGCCACTATGGTAGCAATATGATTGTCTGAGGCCATCAAAGACTCAGTGTTGGTTGCTCAATAAACCAAAGTGTAGGCGTTCCTGTGAATGGTTCAACATATAAACCTCTGCATGGCCTCCCACAAATAAAATACATCAGAGTAATGTGCATATAAACTTTAATCATCCAGAAAACAATGAAGAACCTTTAAAATAACAAAATCCTTTTGCATTTTTCTGTAACTCTTTGGAACATTAGTCATGTTTCTTTCAAGCAAACTAATAAAAAATAAACAGAAATACAAGATCTGAACAGGCGTGATATTCTTTCATTGAAAAAATTAAAATGAGACAGAAGCAGAAGTTAATAAAGCTGTATTTACATGAAGAGGTAAACTGATTCACAGCTGATTATGTTTAAGCTTAATCAAAACTAATGTTAATCTAAAAGTTGAAGCCTCAAACAAAAACTTTCTTTCAGCAAAACAGATAAATAAATCATTAGCTGATATGCAACTTAAGTTAAACAGGGTAATACCATTACTGCTGAATCAGATAAGAAACAACTGAATAAATTTAAGATTAGACTGTGTTTTTGTATGTCAAGCTTCTTTGTATGTCAAGAGATGAAGACGGGCTGAGCTTTCTGCTACTTTTAACACAAACCTAAGAACATTTCTTCCGATCAACATTAACATGTGCTGAAGTTGAACACTTTAATGTAACCGAGTCGGTCTCTGTGATCAGCAGTCAATCCACCTATAGGTTAGGTTGAGGGAGAGCTGAAAGTTTAGAGGTAGTTAGGTGTCAGATTATATTAGAATCTAACCAAAAATATATATTTTCCTCATAGGTATTTAGCTGAAACTGACCTTTAGCTTTGGCTCCATAAGAAAAATCTGTTAAAGAGATATTGAAGGAGATACAGATGCAATATGTGTATCTCATATGAGCGCAAAGTGTTATTTTAATATCTAAAACAGTTTTTAAAATGTAGCCCTGAGTTTATTTAATGGAATGAATTTAATATACTGTAGCAAAATATCAAGAATCAAGAACAACTTACTGAACAGAATGAAGAGCTTCAGCTGTAAAGCCATGATAAAACCTTCGATGTTCTAAATAGAAAACGCTCGTATTTTTCTGTCTGTGTTGCCTATGACCTACATACAGTGAGTTTCAGAAGCTGCTGTTAAAAAAATCAACATGATCAGAAGAAGACCGTCCTTCTTTCCACAGGAAGAAGTACTTGATGTACCTTATAAATAAAAAGTATAAAGGTGTTTTAGACCACATGACCCAAAGTGTCAATTCACTGCTTCAAAACAGAAACCATTTATTTTTTGTGTCACCAACTTAACCAACAGTAAATTTAGATAGGATGCAAAGTTTTTGTTGAATATCTTGCTTGGTCTCACTTTAAAAGTATATAAGCAATGCAGATTTTCATTCATTTCCTATTAAATGCAGAAAACTACATTGTTAATAAATTGGTTGTAGGTTGAATTGGACAGTCTCATACCAGATACACACTATTTGGTATAGATTTGACTGAGGCCATCAAAGGCCATCTAAGCCTCTGCATGGCCTTCCACAAATAAAATACACCAGAGTAACATCCAAACAAACTTTATTTACCCAGAAAACAATAAGAAACCTTTTAAACTCACAAAATGCTTTACATGAGGAACAGTGAGTCATATTTGAAAGAAGTAAAGAACAATGCAAACAAATAAAAAAATGATTACTTGATAACTGATTATTTTAAAGCTCCAGAATAGTTAATGTTTCAGTTTGAAGGTTGGAGCATCAAAGATTGACTGTCTTTCAGCAAATCAGCCAAACAAATCGGTAGTTGTTCTAAAACTTATGTGAAAAAGTAACACAATCAGTGCTTTGTCTGAAAACAAATAAATTAATTTAAAACCTGACTATGTGTTTGTATTTTAAGATTATTTTCTTTAAGTAAGAAGGCAGACAGAAAAACTGACTAAGCTTTCTGCATATTTCCGTGTTTATGAAAAAAGGCAAATGTTTTTTAATGTATAAACCTTATTGTATGTCTTATTTGCAGCATGAACAATCTGTCTGAATATATATGGAAATAATATAAAAAAGGACCAATGTGTTACATTGACTTTGCAAAATAAATGTAAACAGGTGATTACTTCTTAGCTTGAGTTAAAAGCATTATATTTGTAGAATATTAGAGCTCAGCACTCTGACCTCTTCTTTTGTTCGTATATACTTTCTTATTTTTAAAGAAAAATACATCTTGTCTTAAAATATAAGTCCTGAAATTAGTTCTTTATATACTTTAGAATAATTGAAGCATCTAAAGATGATGCATCTTTAACTTATTATTAAAGTTTATGGTATTTAGTAAATTCATCAAAGCCAGTATATTAACAATCTTACAATATCCTTATATAGACATTAAAATGAAGAAAATACAATTTTAATCCAAACATGACAAAATCACAGAAGATAAAACAGAACTGAACTTCATAATTAGTTTGATTTACATTTAGTCTTGCTGCAGTTTAATCAGCTGAGGCTGATTTTCAGTTTTTATTCTTTGGAAGAAGCATGTTTTTAAAACCTTTTTTCAGTCGTTTCATGGTGACATTTTAATGACAATGTTCAATATATCCACCCAGTGCTCCTCCTAGTGGTCAAACTATCTTAAACATAATACTTCCTTCACAAATACTAACAGCTTACCATTTTTAGAGCTGTAGTTAGCACTAATGTAGGGTCATCAAATACTACCTGTAAATGTTGCAACAAGATGCAGGACATTTTCACCAGAAAAAGAACATCTGCATGATGCATTATTTTAGCAGAAGGTATTTTAACAAACATCTCTGTTGTTTAAAATAGACATTGGCATTTGTTCAACTGGAAAAAGACCAAAAAGAGATATTTTTATAAAGGAGGCATAAAAACAAAACATTATTATTACTGCTGCCTGGTAAAGGTGAGAAAAAAAACATTATTTTATTTACCTGATGTTTCAGCCTTTGATCTGAAGCAACAAAAGAAAATATTGTATTCATTGTATGTTACATATAATGGGGATTGGAAAAAGATATGTTTCAGATTATCTAAGCAACAACATTCACTACAAGTTGTAAAATTATGAATATTTGTGTTTATTGGTTGGAAAAGATTGGGATTACGTAGTTTCCAAAAGGCCAGCTACTGATAAGTGTTGGTCAAATTCTAAAATAGCCAAATTTCAGGAAAAGTATGATGCACAATTACATCTCAAAAATAATCAATCAGTATGTTTAGTAATAGGCAGCTAGTTTTAGGAAAGTAAGGAGAACAAAGTACAGATATTTGTGTTCAAATGTAATGAGTGATAGTAAAAACAAATCTCAGAAAAATTAATTAATTCATTCACTATATTTGTTATCAAGCAGGGATGTTAACCAAACACAAATTACACTGTGAACTCAGAGAAAACTCTTAATCAAACTCTAGATTTAAAACAGATAGTTGATATTGATAAATATTCAAGTAAAGTAAAGATAGAGTAAATATACTGATATAAGCTTTAGTCCTGCAAAGGTGTATTTACTCGCCTTGTATTTTGATGGTGAGCAGGTTACTCCTTGGAGATTCACGTGATTTGAGGTAAAAACATGTTACATCAAATTTAGATGGTGAACTTCGATCTGTTAAAGGCAAGATCTCAGTTCCTCTTAGAGTCTTCTGACAAGGAAATCTGTGAGGTAATTTTTCTCTTCCAATGTAGAAATAACACTCAGTTACAGGAACAGAAGATGGAGGCTGACAGTTTAAAGTGACCGAGTCTGTCTCTGTGATCACCAGTGGGTTCGCTGTCAGTTCAGGTGGAAGAAGATCTGAAAATGTCAGCAAACATAGAGTGTTAAATCTGATTAAATAGAAATATATATTATCCATAAGCAATGTTGAAAAAATCTCTAGCTAGCAAAAAAACAAACAAAAAAAAGGTTTTGTTGAGGAAGAGCTGGAAGTTCAAAGGTAATAGGGTGTCAGCTTTTTATCAACAACAATCGAAACTTGCAGTTTTCAGAAAAGTACAATGAAATATCAATAAAGAAACAATTGACCTAAAACTGACCTACAGCTCTGGTCCTATAGAAAGAATCTGTTGAAGAAAACAGTAAAAAAAGGATGAAGATACACAACTTAAATGCCTGCATATTTAGCCTGTTTGATGATAATGTGTTTTGCACAATATTAATATAATCATTTAATAGAGCATTATATTAATAGATACATTAAATAATATAGATACAATAATGAGCCCAAACCTACTGAAGAGAAGGAAGAACAGCAGCTTTAAACCCATGATCAAGCTGTGGATGTCCTGGAAAGACCACACTGACAGGTCTTCCGTCTTTGACTTTCACCCATATTACGTTTCAGAAGTCGTTCTGGGAAAAAGAAAGCATATGACTGGAGGTGGAAACCTTTACTGGTAACAGCACCACAGCTCAAACTTCAGCATTGATAAGCTGGTCTGTAAAAGTGCAGAAAATTTAAAGGTATTTATAAAAAAGTTAGTCATATTCTGTTATTAGACAAGATGTAACCCTTACTTTCCTATTTCAAAACAAAATTAATTGTTGTCATAACAATTTAAAAGTTAATTAAAAAATTACAATTAGGAAAGAATGCTCAAAGATTTAAACTGTAGAAGTGCATAGGTGGTAGACACCATGCAGCTGTATTTCCAGATTAAGGTGGAAATAAATGTACTTCAGATCACTGGTTAAATAACGTTTTTACCTACAAAATTAATTATTTCACTAGATTGTCTGTAATAAAGTCTTTTATTCAGTCATTCACTAAAGAAAAACATACTAGAAACTATTTTTTTCTTTTGTATGAAAATTATTTCGTTTTTGACCTGCCCTTTTACCAAATGATTTTTTAACTCATGAGTAATTTCTTGGATAACTGCTTCTGCTCAGTGTCTCATACACACCACTGTTACATTTAATAAGATGCATTGATACATACTTTTATTCATACCTTAATTAGACAGGATACTTTGCAAAATTATAGAACTCTGTTCCCAAAAGCCACCTGCTACAGGGATATAGGTTAATCTGATTAAATTAACTAAATTCCATTTATTCATATAGGACAAGCTCACAACACATGTCATCTCAAGACACTTTACAGAAAAACTTTGATTAGATCATACAATCAGAATAGTTAAAAGCTTCTATCAAGGAAAGCAGACAATTGCATCAATTCAATGACTTGCAGGACACGCTCCTGGATGAGCCTGTGTGTTGCTTCCATTTTTCATTGACTCTTCTGCAATCCCATACACAGAGAATGCATGCCGTGACAGTGCAGAGAAAAAAAACTCCCTATTAACAGCAATAAACCTCCAGCAGAACCAGGGTCAGTGGGCTACATGGCGGTGGTGCAGGGATTAAGCTTTCGACCCATGTACAGAGGCCGACTAGGGTTAAAGGAGACAGAAGCAAATATACAAAAGATAACTATTACAAGCTCCACAGGTGGTTCTGTCCAGGAAAGAAACAGTCGATCTCCAACCTAGTTCCCATGTCTAAGGATTAAAAGAGCACATACAGTTGAATGTTAAACAATTTTCTAATGGCATAACCTTTTTACTTATAAAAAAATAGAAAGTACTTAGCTGTCATGTTTGGGTTCTATAAAGTTAGCCCACATGCAGAACACAACAGAAGACAAAGTCAATTAAGTGATTACTTGAAAATAAACAGAAGATTTTGAACAGTTCTTTGGTTTACGTCTCTGTCTGCTTGTGAATGGAATACTCTCCATTCACAATATTCTCACTGCACTAAGTGGAAGAGCAGGTAGAGTGATGCGTTCATTAAGCTCGGAATTTAGAGCCCAAAAGTTAAAGGCAAAACAGTCTTGGAGAGCCATAGTAACAGATTGTTCTTGTAAGGATGGTTAACTGACTGAAGGGTCCGGTTCCGAAGAGATCCACTTGGCAGATCTTATACTGCAGAGAGAGGAGCAGGCTGAGGCGGAGGGTGGAACAGGCAGACTGCACTTGAAGGGTCCTTGAAGAGCTGAATGCAGAGGAGTGATTAGATTTGGGCAACCAGTGGGTATAGTCCACAGAGTCTCAGGAAAACAGGAGGAACACTCACATCAGATCTCCATCTGAAACTCCAGTATTTTTCTGGAAGAGACAAGACCTGCAGAGGAGGACAACAAATAATTACTAAAAATATTACAAACTCTCGGAAAACTCTGGGCTCACGCTGGAGGGCACTGAATACCATGGAAGGCAACACTCAGGTGTTGACATGTTGGCAGTGTGGCCCTTTTAAGTTCTCTCTGATGGGAAAATGAGTCACAGCTGTGCATACCAAAGCCGCTCCAGGCCAGCCTCTGGCTCCATCTAGTGTCCAAAAAATAAAAAAGGAAAAGCACAAAAGAAAAACACAAAAACCCAGGAACCTGATAGTAGCTTCTCCTAGATCAGTGGTTTTGTGTTCCTTTTATGCGTGTATGCGCTGTCTGCTCAAACCCCCATTCTGCAATGGTAGAAGGCTGTTCCCACGAGAAGCTAACATTTGATCAGGAATCATAGTTCAAGATTCCCACATAATACCAGGAGGACTGCAGCCGACTTTATTAATATTAACAATTACTAGATTGTACAGGGTAAAACATAAAAGTGAGCAGATGATTACCACAATTGAACTGTTACTGTTACAATATATTTTGGAATATTAGCTGAAAAAACAAGGTGAAAATAATGGGCATAAAAGTGGGTGTCAATTAGAGCGGGGGTGCATTTGTTGTGAACTGGTGCTATATAATAGCTGCCTTGACCCACTGTCCCACTAAATACACTAAGATATTAAATCGGTTTTATTAGCTAATCAATTAACTAATGGTAAATGTGCTTTGTACAAGTTTAAAAGGTACATTTTAAATATATTTTCTGTCGCATACATGTATTTAGAATTAGTCAACATCTAAAATAAGCTTTCCTCTGTTTGCCGCAGTTGCCTGTATATGCTCCATTAGTCAGTTCATGAAAGAGTGAATTTGGCCCAATACTCTAGGTGTAGGCATGTTGTGAGAGGCTGCGCACTCTTATTCGCCAGGTTACTTTGTTGATTGTTTGCCACAGCAAGAGAACAGGGGGCAACAGTGTGTGGACACAGTTCACAAAAGCTCCTAAAACCCCATCACAGTCTCCACACAAGAGCATTAAAATAAAACTTTTGTCTAGTGCAATGATAAGGGCCAAACTGTGGACTGGTCAACAAATGAATAATAAAAGAGTCCATAATGTGGAAACTTTCAACAGGGAGGCAGCTCAGATCTACCCTGAGAAAGATCTTCTTTTTTACTTCAAATTTTATTCAAAATAATTTAAACATTTATAACTTTCTTACCACAGCGGACATTGCGTGTCTAAACAAATGATGCAAGTAGTCCCAGCTGCAGAATGAGAAGTTTTTTTCTCCTATCCTGTCTGTGCACAACACTAGTGTTATTTCAATGAGGGGCAAACATCTGTACAAACTCTTGAACTTGCCCTATGCTCCTTTAATCTAAAGTTTAGATTTAAAGTTAGGTTAAAGTCATCCAAACTCATAGACATTAACTAATTGACCTATTAGCAAGTTACTTTGTTACTACAGCAAATAAGTTTCTTAATTAGCAACTTTTTAGAATAAATAATTTGTAACTATAACTACATTGTTTTGGGGTTTTTTTAAGTAGCATGGCAAACACTGTTTTTTACATCACTGAACACTTTTCCCCTTCACAGTGCCAGAGAGCATAAATAATGATCATGTGATTTCTTCTCTCTGAATCATGTGCATTGTTGATTCTGCTGGGGGGTTGGACTTAAAATAATTCTTAGTGTAAGTATGGGACAAACAGGGGATAATGTAGGACATGTAAGAGATCAGGTTAGAGAAGAAGAGGATCAGATATAAGAAATACATTTATTTACAACTTAGCTGTAACATTTTAAATTATTTCCAGTACAAAAAACCTTTACATAAAGATTTAGTTTGATAGTTAACTCTTTGTTTGAAAAAAAAATTGAGAAAAGCAGTTAACTCTAATCCAAAAGAATATTATAATATAGTGCAATGTATTTCTATTAATCTGTTGCATAAATTTGATGTCTTCTTATGATGGTCAAAATGATCAAAAAGGGAGTATGATATTCAGAATATGGACAGTAATCTTTTAGCCTCCACTGTAGTGTATGTGTTTATTTAGCCAAGGTTCTTCTCGGTTCTTCTTTTTCCTCTGAGAGATGCAAGTACCTTGTGAAAGTGGACCAAAGTCCAACCATCAACCTTCAATTTTCTGCATTTCTGTTTTTTGCGGTTATTGTCAAGATTCACTTCTGCTTTACTTGAACACAATTCTTTTTTTAGCACATACATTAATTACACACATTTACACACTAGAAACCTGTCTGCCAGGCTTATTCTAAAAGAAATGACCAGTCTGCTGTGAAGAAATAAATTAGGACAGAAAAAAGCAACTTTATTGTCAAGTTTGTAAAGAGCAAACACTGCACAACATATTGTAACTAATTTAGTACTCTAGAGTTAAACCATGAAGCAGTTAGGGCTCTTCATAAAGATAATGATAAGTCCCTATTAAGTAGATTGTATTAGTATAATTATTTGGATATCATAGATAATCCAAGAAAACACTGACAAAGGAACAATAAATTTTGCATTTACTATAATCAATACAAAGTGCCATGGATTCACTGCTTGTCAGAAGTTAAAAATATGGGGTTCATAATGACACACACACATACGCACGCACACACGTACTCCAAGTTGCACGAAGTTTAGGTGAGCTATGTCAGTTGTTTACATTTCCATGCATTTAACTGACATCTTAAACTGCAAGTGGATCAACAACTACAAACAAAACTGCATATTTGGCCTTTTTTAATAATGAAACAGGGCATGACACTATATCAGAGTAAAATATGTCAAAATGCTTTCAGCAATGAAAACCTCACCCATTTGCTAACATGAGAAAAGAAAAACACTAGAAGTTCCTTAGTTGACCTTTCTTATAGCTTCTCAGCTGCCTAGATTTAAATTGCATCAGACCACTCAATAATCAGTTCAGTTGAGGCATACCACATCAAGAAAATGTTAAGTATGAGATGAATAACACATGAACTGCATCATAGTTCTAAAATCAATAATCATTCCTTGCTAGATAGTATTTGCTATCTAATGAGAAAATGGCATTTATTTGATTTAGCAAGAGCAGTGAAGTCGGGCGTATATGTTGTCAGTGCAGTGCAGTTGCTGGTCAGTTAGGAATATGCGACTGTGTGTTTTAATGGCATTTATGTGTGAGAATGATGATTTACAAGTGTACATTGAGCCAAAAAATGTCAACATAAAAAGTGCAAGACCCCTTGAATGTGGAAATTTCCCTTCACTAACTGCAAGTCCAGAATTTTTCATAACCTGCCTGCTGCAATGACTGTGGCAAGTCATGTGATGACTGAATGGGATTGGGTTCGAGTTGTAAAAAACCTTCATCCAATGATGGTACCAGGTCCTGTCCTTTCAATGCAAAGTCTGGCTCAACAATCACATAGATCGGGTCTTTCACAAATCTCATGACTCCAGCGTTTTAGGCCATCCAGCGCTCACCATCCCCCCATTAAGTTCTGAATTTATCCAAGTGGTCCATCTTTTAGTGCTACTTTATTGCCAATTTTTGCAGGTAAAAGTGCTGTTTGTAGTGGTTTGGCTTTCAAGAATCATTTTTAGTTTAGCCGATGACATCACTATCCAACCAAGTGTTAGTGCTGTGCTTGCCACAGAATATTTCGATATTCAATAACATAATCTGACATTCCTGTCCCGGCACTGAATATATCAGTTGACGCGTTTACCTTAATTAGTAGATGGAGTGATTGTTTTTAAATTATTCATTAATTTGTTAGTCTCCCAGATCTTCAAATTTGGATGTACCATTACCCCTGGAAACCCTGTAGCACTTTCTGATCTCACTGTCAGCACTTTACAATAAAAGTATGGGTGAAAAGTAACATTGGCCTACAGACTGCTGCTAAATTGTTCTCTATGCACAACTTTTGAATTGGTTTGTGGAGAACATCAATTTTTGGAAAATCCCCAGAAGCTCTAAAAATGTTGATCACTTTTGTTCACTCACAGTTGCATCTTGATGACAGTTGGATTCGGCGGTACTTCTGTGTATGTAGCTGGGGAGAAAGCATCTGTGCTGGGGAAAGGGCAGGGGCTGGCTGGGGTCTGTGCTGGAAGATTAAATGAAAAGCCACCGAGCTCTTCAGAGTATTCCTTGCTTCCTCCGTTCTCAGCATTACTTTCTCTAGATTCCATTCTGACTGAAAAAAGTTGTGCCTCAGCTATAACATACGTCACAACATTTCCCTGATCGGTTGCCACAATTCAGTTTTGCAGAGAAGTTCAGATTTTCCAACTTCAGCGAATTCACATCGGGCAGCCTTACCGCTCTTCCCCGTGCAGTTTGCATGTGACCCCTCCATTGGGCCCAACCCTCACTTTGGGAACCCCTGCTCTGGAGGTGCATTTTTTTAATCAAATGTATTTTCAGCCTAGTGCACTAATAAAAGGGAATTTTTTTAGCGCTTTGTTGCTCAATTCATGTTCCCTGCTATGTTGATCCGCATATATCCTTCTACTGCCAAATACACACTTCCAATAGAGTAAAAACTTGTAGCTTTCCTAAGAATTATATTATCTCCTGTTCCATATAAAACACGCCACTATCAAAAACTCTAAGCCCAAAACAGATCATCTGCGTAACTGTCAAGGCATGGCTATCTTTGGTGTAGTGCCAAGCTTTGGGAACTAGCAGTTTGCATAGGTAGAGGATGTCATCCCCAGGAAAACAGTAACACTCATACTATTAGCTCTTAGTTTTCCAATCACTCCAGTGTTTAAGTCACCTCGGCTTAGGTAAAAAAAAATTTTAAAGATTAAAATTTTCAGTCATTCAGTTTTTTTATTCAGCGCTTAACACAAAATAGTTATTTGAATTACATGTTTTGTTTTCTGAAAATGTTGAAATGTATTACCACATAATCATGAAATGTTTATCAAGTACCACCTAACCATGTGAAAATTAATAAAAATAAACCTTTATTGTTCTTATTTTTACTAATAAAAGCCTGAATCAGAAAAACAAGCTTGATGCCACCAGTGAATTCATTAAAAAAGTAAAAATGCAGAAAGAAAATTTGCTTATATGATTTAGGTTTGGTCAACATCAGATCATATTTAATTACATGTATTTATCTACGTAATCAAATATGATTCAAACAGAAAAAAAAACAACTAATTTTCCAAGCTGCACCTTATCCAAAGGTTACCGCACACAGGTACATCGAACACTGCCTAAATGTTATGTAAACAGAAAGAACTGCTATGCACACTCAAAGTAAGAAAGTTTTACTGTCAACGAGAGGAACAGTCATCCTGAATGCAGAAGTGTTGTTTTGTTTGGTACTTTTATGTATAAAGATACTTCAGCATCTTTGCCAATAAAGCAGTGGTAAAGGGATCATTTCTCTCAAAAACCTTTCACAGAAGAAGAAGTCCACCATCATTATATATGACTCCTTATGTGGTGACATACAGTATAGCCAATCATTGTCTTCAGGCCATTTGGTTTTGGCTTCATGAAACAAGTTGTATCGGTGCTACTGCGAGAGGCTGTATATTTCATTATCCTTAGTTGATGACGGAGGTAAATCAGGGATGGTGCAGTATACATGATAGATAGAAAGCTGGGGAAAAAATGAGTGAAAAGTAATTTAATTTGTAGCATTTATACACCTGCAAGATTCTGAAACATTTTTTTCTTAAAATAATTGTCTCATACATCATCATCTTTAAGCTTTTTTGTGGCACATTCTCCAGGATCTAAAAAGGAAGGGAAAACAACTGAGATGAGCCAGTATTAGGTGTGGCTGTTTAGTGTCTGCAGATTATACACAAACGCTGAATAACATGTTTGATTCCTGCAAATACACAAGCATTAAGAATTAGGTCTGTTTACCTCAAGAAACTCCATTCCATAAACACAATTTGTCTTCTCTAAATTTTACAAGGCAGCAAAATAATCCTCTATCCCTTGTAGCCTATGTGTTTCAAAAGGCTAAAAAACAAAAAGCTTAACGCTCTCAAAACCCTCAGTTAATATGTATAGAAATAGGTTTAACAACAAATTTTATAGATTATTTTCTGTTAAAGGAACATTTCATCATAGATGTATTTTAAATTAAGTAAGTGTTGAACTAAGAAGAGTCACCTGTTGGATAGTCAGTATCCGGTCCAGATGGGATGGTGCCATAGACTCCATCTTTAATTTCTGGTAACTTCAAACACAAGGACATGAGAAAAAGGAAAGATATATACAAAAATATAAGCTAGCTAGTACAATGTTAATGACCATTATAAAATATATTTAATTTACCATCTCTGTGGTGTCAGGTACAGATGAAACTACAACACATATTAAAACATTTAATAAACAAAAATACAGAACTAATTATTATTTGTGAAGTAAAAATGAAAAACTTGTACAAAATGTAAAGATGTGATATATGAATCAATTACCTGTAGAGTGTTGGGGTTTTTTTCTATGCAAAAACGAAAAGGTTAATAGGTCAGTATGTATTTTGTACAAGAGCAAAAAAAATAGTATGTAAACTAATTTCTATATTTTTTTCAAGCAAATAAAAACAGTGTATTTGAGCTTAAACCTCAATTTAGTGTAAAACAGGAGTGGTGTATTCTAGAGCAAGTTAGAGAAATTTCAGCCAAAAAGTCAAGGGTGGCAAAGCATTCAAGAGTTAAATTTTGGGGCAAGTTTACCAAAGCTGGGTCATTTATATCTACAATTATTCACACTTAGAGAAAAAAAACAATGAATGTGACGATGTAAGGTAGTTGCCCGAATAAAATTTAGCAAAAAAATGTATACACAGGTCTTATTATAAAAAAGCATCATGTTTTTTTAGCTTCTATTCAGTAATTCTTTCATAATTTTACACCACCAAGTTTAACAAGCTTGCTTGATAAAGAATATTACTGATGAAATTATTTGTTTTTTTCCCCATAAAGTATGTAAACACTTCACTGTATTATTTGAAGACTGTGTTCAATTCAAAAGGTTTATATGCATTTGTGCATACATAGTTTAAATAACTGCATATAGATTTGTGTATATGTGTAGGACCATGTATGAACATGCATTTTGGCCATAAAGAAAACAATTATTTCTAAATTAAATCAGATTATTTTAATCATTGTCACATTAGTTATCTAGAATACATACGTATTACAATATTCATAGATTTCTAAGTGGGAATATCTGTAAATTTTGAATAACACTGTGAGATTTAACAAATTCGCACTGCTTCCCATCTCTTCCCTTTTGTGTTGCACTGTGTTTTATGGGTATCTGTTATTATTATTATTATTATTATTGTTGTTGCTGTTTTTACTGTTATTATTATTGGAGGTTTTTTGTCTGTTTTAGTTCTTTTAGATTTTCAAATAAGCTGCTTAAATATTAAAGTGTCCATGCCCAGTTTTCTTTAAGCTTTTTTGTTTTTCAGAATGTGAGGTTGAAAAGGGACCGAAAACAACTTATTACCTTTTGTTCAACTCTTTCTCTGAAAAAAATGAGAAGTAGATTAAGTTAGAGACTGAATTTGCTGTTATGCATTTTATCTTTTCACAACTCAATAACTGATGACATCTATTTCTCTTTTTACGAATGCAAAACAGCACTTATTTACCAACTAAAACGTTTGATCTCAGTAATGGTTCCATAAAAGCTACAATATAAACATAAATGCATATGTTCTCATTGCAGTTCTTTAAATCTACTTCTGCAAACTGCTAACATCCAACTGTTGTTAAACTCTGATCAAATACATCTCACCTGCAACAATTTAGCTATAGGAGGTTAGATTTTGTTGGATAAAATGAATTCAAATACCTTTTTGCTGAATTATAACATAGTAAACATGTTTTAAAGTTTCTCACCGGTCTTTCTTTTAACTATGAGACATGCTGCTATCATCAAAAAGGAAAGCACAGTCAGTCCACTCACAGTTGCTGCTATGATCAACTTCCACATTTCTGTTGTAGAGGACATAAATAACTTTTAGTTTGAATTTATCACCTTAATGGGTGTCTGTTTTAAAGTGTGACACTTGTGTCAGACTTAAAATCTAAAAAAAAAGAAGAGCAAACGCTTAAAGTTCATACAGAAATACTGTATGACTTGAAAGTAGTAATTCAGTTTAAAACAAACCAAACTATAAAAAATTGTGTTATTTAAATAATACTGCAGAAAGTTGCATATAGTGGGCATCGTTCAGAAACCAGAGTAAAATAAATCTTGGAAAAAAGTCTATATAACTTGGATGCACACTATCAAAAAAGCTATTTTAAATATATATTAGAATAAACGTGATGCTGGTTGCAATCAGCTGGTTTTCTTTAGATAGAAAACTTTAAACCAATCTAACAGTATGTTCTAATTAAAATGACTTTGCAAAGTACCTTAAAATTAAATGTATTGGGATTTGGTGGGATATAAATGAATTAAATTAAGAAGAAATAAAAGAAAATGTTTACATTGACAGCAAGAAAGTAGTGTAAATCACCTTTATTTTTGTCTTTAGCGTTGAGATCCTCTTTTTTGCCTGTCCCCACTCCATGACTAGAAGGTACACTAGAAGAAACTAAAACAGAAACTATATTTAGTACAGATTTCAATGAAAGATACGTTTTTTTGTTTGCTTGTTTTATTGTGAAAATGCACTTATGGATACAAAACCTAACATTTGCAGACCTTTCCTCATTGACAATAGAGGGAAGCCTGCAAGCCTGAGACCACCATCCCCCTTGTGATGTACAGGTGGTAGAAGCACTATGTTGTATGGACTAGTTTGTTTATTCCACTGCAAAAAGTGTTACTGGGCTAAATTAATATGTACAAAATTAATACATGTAGCCTATAAATCAAAAAATAATTGTGTATTTTTGAATATTATTAGGTTAATTTACTAAACGTTTAGTTATTTATTTATTGGATTTTACTGTTTTTATGTTAATAGTATAAACTGAAATTCACTGAGGATAATTTGATTATATTTTATGAGAAGGCCAACAGTACCAGTAAATTCTAACCAATGGGAGATCTTTGAATTTAATCGATGCCCACTTCCACTCCAAAATTGCACCTCTATGTTTCAGCGTGCCGCAACCAGCTGACTATAGGCTGAAGTTGGCTGCTATTAATTCAGGATAAGAACAAGTGTGAAAGCATGTATGTAAATAATAGTGCACAAATAAATGTTTACTCACCTTTTTCTACATTCACTGTAAACCTGAATATAGCTACATGAATGGATAAAGTATCTTTAAAGGTGCAGCTCTTTTTGAATGTTCTAGGTTTGGGATGGTCAGTATTAATATAAACTGTAGAAAGCAACAATGATGAATTATTAACACGGTATACATTAGTTCAGGCTCACTTATATGAAGAGTGTTGGCTGGTCCATGTAGTCTGATCAAACATGTATATTGCTGTAGCTTATAGCTAAAGAAATTGTTGCTAACAGAAAACAGCCAGAACAGCAGAGCACAGGTTGTTGCATAAAGGGCTGAATAGTCACAGAGACCACTGAGGGTGACACATGATTGCACCCTACCAAAATTTCAACATCACTAGGATTGATTCTTGGAGCAAAACAACAAGTCCTAGGTGAAGACCTGTACTCCATATTCACAAAATCTTAAAATAATTCAGAATCTGTGGGATTGTATGTAAAAATTCACTGTATCTACATCACAATCAACTCACCAGCGAAGCTGAATGGATCACTTCGAGTTGTTAATGATTTTTCCTCACTCTCCAAAGTGTAATCACAGCTGACCTCCTTCTGTTGATCTACATGTAGATACCGCAATAATTCGTCTTCTGGAATCTCAGTCTGGCAGGACCATTGGTTTAATCTTGAATTCTTCTTTACATTTGCTGTTGTTTTGACTGGATGACTTGATTCTCCAATGTACAGGTTACATGCCGTACCATGTTTCCCAGATCCAGGCAGAGAACAGGTGAAGACAGCAAACTGACCCTTATAATAATGTACTGCCAGTTGTGGTTTTACATCTAAGAAGGAAATGATTCATGTGAAAAGGCAAAGTTAAACATTATACTGAAGCAATTAAAAAGACTTGTTAAAAACAGATCAGATCGCTTAACTTTCGTATTAAATTTTGACATTTTTTAAATAAACAAAAATTAAATATTACCTTATCCAAGAAAGAAACGATCACTTACCAATAATGATGTTTGATTTATCACTGTGGGGAGATGGAGACTCTACGGCTCCATATAATACAGTGTAATAACATCTGACTGAAACTACAGAGGGTGAACTTTGCTCAGACATTAACAGCAGCTCAGTTCCAGTAAATGTGTTTTTGCAAGGGAAAGATCTCTGAGTTCCTCCGTTTACATAAAAGCGACACTGATGAACAGAAACACGTTCTGGAGCCTGACAGCTTAATGTGACTGAATCTGTTTCTGTGATTCTTGATGAACTCACTGTTAGTTTAGCCTGAAGAAGAGCTGAAATATAGACAAGGAATAAAATATGTGATTGTTTCCTCGAAATTGTAACAGCTTTGTTGAAAAGCTATTTTTCTCATCAGTTTATAAAAGGGAATACATGATTACAGAACATCAGGTCATTTTTATATCAGGTATTAAATTACACAGTAATAATACAGGAAACCTGAAAATCATCAGAAACTGACCTTGAACTTTGGTCTCTTGAACAGAACCTGTTTGAATAATGAAAGTGAAGTAATGAAATGTATATACTACTTATTTACATACACTGGAAATCCAATCTATAAAGTTCTTATAAAGGGGGGATTTTAAAATCAGAATTAAAAAAAAGATGCAAAAAATGTGTTAATATTTTAATTCCAAACAACATTTTTTCCCAGAATAAACAGAACAACTAAAGCATACAGACAGTGAGGCCAGATCATTTTATCTGTAACAATTATATAAAAGTTGAAAGCATGTAGAAAAATGTACCTACCCACGATGAAGAGGAGAAACAATTTTCCCATCATGATTAAGACAGACTTAAACTGTTTATAATCTTTCAGAGAAAATAATGAGCATCTACATCAAGTTGGGAGTCCTGTTTTGTATTTGCTGGAAAACCACAGAGAGACAGAATAGCTCAAAGAAACAACCCACAAAGACACACAACTGGTTCAATCATTGCAAAATTCAACTACCACCGCAGGGTGCTACATTTTTCAGAAATACAAACCGCCTTTACTTCCCCTTCTTAGTCGATTTCCTCAAACAAACTGATCTGAATCTGTGGGAGGAGATAAAGCTTAGGGTGATTGTAGAGTGGACTTCCATCTTCAAAACTTTAAAGCTCCTCACCAAAGCTTAATTAATAAAATAACATGTGAAGGATGCAAGCTCAGTAGGAATTAAAAGAGTTGCATGTCAGTTGAATATAGCACAAATCATTTCTGGCAAAACTTTTTTTTTATATATATATATTTTTTTTATTATTATCTTTGAATCCAAACTTGTCTCTTAAGAATGTAATGTCTGCAATTAATTAAAATAACTGCTTGTAGTACAAAAATATGATGTTTTTCATTTGGTTTTCTTTCAGTAAACACATGTATGTTAAATGATCACTGTTTAAATACAGCTGTTCTGTGAAGGTCTCAGAGGTTTTATATTGAACATTTGTTGAGAAAAAGGAAGACAATGAAAACAGCAGATAGGTCAGTAAGAGTTCTGAGCATTTCAGAGACAACGGCTGGATTTGTCATTTTTAAACGGAAGAGTATTGCACAGCTGCTATCTACAAAGACATGACAGTCCATCAGACTAGACAAGCCAAAAAAGGAGAAAATTACTCAGAGAAGCAGCTTAGAGCCTAATGATAAAACTGGAAGAGCTGCAAAGATCTGGTGAATTAACATTAAGCCAGAAGAACTGTTAGTGGCAGATTTCACACGTCTGGCTTTCACTGAACTGAGGCAGGAAGAGAGTTTTTTTCTTTTCAGTTCGTGCCTCAAAAGCTTAGCC
The DNA here is from genome assembly GCA_034780135.1 of Jordanella pulchra. Lineage (NCBI taxonomy): Eukaryota > Metazoa > Chordata > Actinopteri > Cyprinodontiformes > Cyprinodontidae > Jordanella > Jordanella pulchra. The sequence continues at coordinate 2,047 of JAUZNJ010109384.1, read as the reverse complement.
TTCCATATGAAAATGTTGTAATAGCAGACTGTAGCCGTACTGTGGCAGTTTGAGGCCCTAAATTTGGAAGCACCACGTACATCCCAAGGACGAGACATGACAGTGACTTAGGTAGAGGACACTCACAATTTTGCTGTTCCTAATTTTTTTAATTATGTTTACCCTCAGTGGAAAATTGTCATTCTGGATGTATATCAATTCAAGTGTAATTGATATCAATTTAGATGCAGATCACTTGTGGGTTTTGCTATTTTTGGAACAGGCTTATGGGCTCCCCATGAAATCATTTGGGGAAAACGTTTGGGAAGACGGCCACAGGTACCTAAGACTTTTTAATATACTTATTTCATTTCCTAAAACATAGAAATAACACTGGTGCATAGAAAAAGAAAGTGGAATCTAACAGCTTAATTTGACTATTTAAAATGTAATTTTATTTAAATTTAAGTCATTGTCAAGAAAAAAGCAAAAATCGAAAAGAGAAAGAATCGGTTCATTGATTAAAAAAAAAAACTTAATACTTTTTATCTGAAGACACAAAGATACCATATGCCAGCCATATGGTTAGACATGAAACAGGCCATGGTCACCAAGTTCACCCGCTGAGGTTTTACAAATATACACACACACACACACCCACCCACACACACACAGTATACATATGTATATATATGTATACTGTGTGTGTGTGGGTGTGTGTGTGTGTGTGTGTGTGTGGTAATATTATTCCCCTGTGACTTTCCTTGTTAGTTTTCAGATCTTTTACTATGTGATCGTCTCCCCGTGCAGGAACAGTAACGGCTATTTGAATAAAAGCTACTTCACATTTTTATCATTTCAGGTTTATGTACATGATTTACTTAATGATTTCAGGATGATATATCGTACACACATGAATTTACATTGTTAGTGCATCAAGTCCTGTAATCACATCACTTCTACTCATCCATGTCTTTAACAAAATATAAAATGTGTTTGTTTTGTTATAAGTGTGGTACCTTCTTACAGCCTACAGATGATAAAGTGTAGTTCTTTTTTTACAGATAAAATAAAAGAGAAATGAAACAGATAAAATGTGCTGCTTTAAATTGTAACTTTCTGATTAACACAATGAAAAACCCTGCCTTTAAAGCTGGACAACATGAATTTCCTGAGACAACACATTTGTTCTGTCTAGCTTGTTTGAATTTATACCGCATTAAGTTTTAGAACACTGCCCTCAGGAAAACCACATATTAGAAATAATATAACACCTATTTCCTGCAGTAACTTAAACTGATAAACTGGGTAAAAAATGTGGTTTGTTGCATCCTCAGAAGGTCGGTGTTATGTGTTTAAATTAGCTGCCTTTGTAAACTGACCTGTTCAGAGTATATGTGTATATGTATATGACAACTTGTGTCGTTACAGACATTAATCATAATCTTAGGCTAATTGGTTAATTCTCCTTTAATTAAGCTGGTTTCAGGCCCACTGTAGGAGGCTGTATGTCCTGTCATCCTTTGTTGATGGCGAAGGTAAATCAGGGATAGTGCAGTACACATGGTCCAAATCGTTCTGGAAAAAAGACGTTTGAAAATCTTAAGAAAATCAGATGTTTGAAAATTTGTAACATTTTTACATGTGCAAAGTTGAGAAAAAATGTGTCGTACATAAACAGCGTTTGGTTTTTCGAAGTCAAATGTCCCAGGACCTAAAGAAAGAAGAAAAATGCTAACATTAGTGGGTATCAGATTTGACTGTTTGTCAACTACAAAATAGAGTATAATAGAATATAAAAGAGACCCTTAAAAATGTTTGGCTGCTGCAAATAGAAAAAAACTGGACAATCTTGTTCTATTGACTTCAAGATCATTAATTGCATGATTAATGATCTTAAATGCATGAACATAACATGTCCTCTTTAAATATTGCAAGGTGGTAAAATGATAATTGTAGCTTATGTGCTTCAAATATATGTATATATATGTATGTATATATATATATACATATATATGTATATATATATATATATGTGTATATATATATATATACATACATATATGTA
>JAUZNJ010109383.1:0-46599 GCA_034780135.1 Jordanella pulchra | reverse complement strand
TAGGGTCACTGTCACTACTGTTAGCATGAGGCGATACCTGGACCCTACAGAGGTTGCACAGGCAGTCCAACTCCTCCTGAATGGGACATCAATACGTGCCATTACAAGAAGGTTTGCTGTGTCTCCCAGCACAATCTCAAGAATATGGAGGAGATTCCAAGAGACCTGCAGGTACTCCAGGAGAGCTGGACAGGGCCGTAGAAGGTCTACAGCCCATTAGCAGGACCGGTATCTGCTCCTTTGTGCAAGGAGGAGCAGGAGTACTGCCAGAGCCCCACAGAGGCTAACTAAACTGTCTGACAAATCCACATTTCAAACTGTTTTCAAACCTGAACCGAACAAATAAAGTTGTACTTTAAGGAAGTATGGCAAAGAAAATACCATCTATAAAGTTTTTTAAAATTGTATCCTGAAGTTTTCAAATGCTTAATGAGGTTTGTTAGGAGAAGAGATGAAGAAAGACAATAGTAAACATGCTTTGTCAGCTTTTTAAACATGTGTCTGGCATCAAATTTGAAACTAGTAAATATTTTCCTTAAAATAGGAAAACTATCCGCTTAAACATGACATGTGTCTTTGTAGCTTATTCATATGCATAGACTTTAGGTTGAATAGGACTTGCAAATTTTTATACTCTATTCATTTATATTTTACACAACATGTAAACTACAATGGAACTGTGGTTGTTCTTCATCACAGTCATGATTTAATGTTTGAGTTTCGATAGTGTAACCACCCTACCAAACAATCTGAAAACTGTCTTTTAGTGTTTACTCCTTTGTAAAATGAAGACATTTGTTTTAGAGCTGCAACACTATAATATCTATGACAAAAAAACAATACTTCTTTTAGGGGAAAAAAAATTTGTTTTGTTTGTGTCTTTTACCTTGTGGCACATGTATGACCCTCCCTTCTTCACCTTGTCTTGGCCTGAAGGAGGACCAGTCTGGAAGGGAACAGAAGGTTTTACTCACCCTAAATCTATTGTCATGACAGTTAAATGGAGAAAATCATGTTTGCTCTTACTGGATTGTTCTGATGGTCTGTTGTGTGGTGCACAGTCCACCAGTCTGAGGTCCACTCCCAAACATTACCCACCATGTCATGCAGACCGAAACCATTGGAAGGAAAAGACATAACCTGCAATATATGGATATGAAGGTTTTGAAAATGTTCAGCTGAAATACTTTTAATCAGAGCAAACGTTATCTAACCGAAGCAAGATTTTAAAGTTATGTTTTCTTAGAAAAAATAAACAACTTCCTTCTTTAAGGTACTGTTTCATAAGTAGAGTATCATAAAGGTTAAGTATCTTAACTTTATAACCTTGGTTTTCTGCTGGTCAACCATCTTCCTATTTCTTCTTGCCTAAATGTCAGACTTGTAAATTCAAAATGTGGATTAATATTATGCCTTACAACCAAATTTCTTTGAACAAAAACAAGTGAAGAATTATTGGTTTCAATGTCAATCTAATAACTAGAAAAAAATAAGTACTTCAAAAAGTGTCATGCATAAAAGCATCTACTGTTTTTGAGCATGGGTAAGCTACGCTAAACATATTATAAACCACTCTCCAGTGCCAATTTGTTATCTTTAATAATGCTAACTGATGTTGCTAACTGCAGTTTCATCTTTAGGCTTTACCAGCCAAATAATGTCGCTGCAAGAATTAGTACATTCAAAGCACTTTAAGAAGCATCTAGTCTAATTCTAACAGCTAGATCTTATTAGAAGAGGTCAAATCTAACTTATTAAGCTTAGTTTCAGGCACCATCCAGGTACAAAATGAATAGTTTTTTTTAGATTTCATACTGATAATATCACTGTCTGTTAAACAGATTCCTCTAAAGTATACATTTATGGCTGAATTTTCCCTTACTAGACACATATTCAACTAGTTTTCTGATATGGAGGACTTGACTAATTAGCTTATAAAAAAAGATTTCTACAAAAACTATAAATATGGCAGCCGCTGGTCAAAAATCACACTGGTTTTGTTGAAGCTTCTATACTGTAAAATATAATAATCTATCTTAGTTAAAAATGACTATATATAATCATGTATGTAGGTAGAGATGCTTTCAAGGCAGGTTTTCTACTACTGGAAATAAAAGAAGTTGCCTTTGCTAAAATTCAGCAACTGGAAGATCTTTAACACTTTTGATTTGCAAGCTTACAGCAGTACTCATCAAAACCTTGTTACATGGGAGCAAAGACCAACAACTATAATAGTGAGACTTAGATGGCTGCAGATAAGAAGTAGAAATGATTAGACTGAAGGGATTCTCTTTATAGAGATCTTACACACTGTGTATGTCCAAATGTGGTATTATTAGTCACAAATTATAGTCCTTAAATCTTTCTGAAACTAATTTTAAAGCAGTTGTAAAGAACATTAAGCTTTGGACGATTTTGGCTCCCCCAGTGGACAAAAGCTGTATCATTTTGCCTGAAGGAAGACTGCATTTCTCATGAGGACCAGTGCATAACATGGTAAAATCCTGATCCCCCAATTGCCTGCAGGTGGACTGAACTACATTTCTGTTTCCAGTGGTTGTGTGAAAGATGAATAAAGATGAGGTAATGAATCTAACTGTGGTGAAACAATGTCACATGGCGATGTTGAAAATAAGAAACGTATCCCTTTGGTTTTGTACCGTATTTCTGCGCCGACACGCCCCCACTCCCCTAACAAAAGTTAGCCTTTCCTCATCCGGACAATTTTCTTCATGTTGAACAGTTATAGTCTTCAGAGAGGCAGAATCCCAGCATAAATATGTAGTTGTAAAACCTGCTTTGAAAGCATCTCTGTTATGCTGAAAGCCATCAAACCTCCCCTTCCTTCTTGTATGACTTACAGGAGAAGTTTTAACGTATCCGTCCTCTCCAGAGTTGTATACAGGGAAATCCCCCTGCCAGAGGTTGGCGTAGTGTTGTCCTTTCGGGTTTAGCTTATTCCCCCAAGGGTAAAGCCTGTGAGATGAGAAGGTTTATTTGTACATTTTCAGATCAACTTGGAGGAAGTGTTGCTATTGTTTGAAGTGTTGCTGCACATTTGAAGTGTTGCTATTCCTTCATTATTTATCGTCCCACCTGTCTTTCAAGCCACCCCTGCAGGCGTACTCCCACTCAGCCTCAGTAGGGAGTCTCTTGTTGGCCCAAGAGCAGAAGGCGACAGCATCAGCCCAGGAGACGTGCACGACTGGGTGATCCAGCCTGTAAAAAAACACAGGTTTGCTTCCTTACTTTCTTATTATCTATTGTAGCTCAGATCTCAATAAACGAAACTAGAAAAAAAATGTTTTGGATTGAATAACCATTCTGTATAATTTTAAGCATATTAAAAGGACTTTATTGGAAATGTCTGTTAGTGTTTTGGTTACCTGTCTGTGATGTTTGAATCTTTGCCCTCAGGGTGCCTCCAGTTGGCCCCTTTGACTGGGAGCCACCAGGGGGCAGCAGCCACCTGAAAACAAAGAGGGAACACAATAAAATTGAAGTTTTTTTTTCTTTATTTACTTTCTTTTTATCTTCATTTTCTGCTCACAAACTCCTATAAGATTTGTCATGAGCCATTGTTAAAGTTTACAAAAGCTCCTCTTGTTTCCGGTGTTGCTCTGCTGATGTGTCACATCATATTTCTCAGTCTCATGATCAGGCTGCATATGATAGCTGAGATAAAGAAATAAATACTTTGTTGTTAAGCTTTCTTCTTTGGGAGGCCTGTCGGATGGAACTCTGTTGTAATCAGGCCTCATACAACAAACATGGGAACATTTTAAAGCTATTTTAAAAGAAGAATATAGTTTGTCTTCATGTATAAAGTCACAAAAACTCTGTTTATCCTGAATGTAGAACAGCAGAACAGTGAACAGCAGAACGATTGATAAAGTTTGATTGAGAGACGACAAGAAAGATGACCAAAGAAAGGACATTCAGTGTGAACAGCGCTATAGTTTGTGTTTCACTCTAAGAAAGGTGCAGCTGGTTCTGTTTTCTGCTACATCCATTTCCTTACCAAAGGCACAATGTTTTAAATTGTCCTTACGAAAGGAGGGACACATATTTGGCATTATATTCCATCCTTGACAGTTTTTATTACTCTATTTCTTCACCTTCCTGGGTTATTTCATACTTTATATGATGAATCCTTTCTTCAAAGCCACAATGCTTCTATAAGCAAATGCATTTGGGATTGCTTTAACAAGCAACATCACATTAGCATAATTTTCAGCTTTAAGATGTTAACCTTACATGATGAACCTTACATGACCAGTTTACTGATCAGTCACTGCAACAAATGTATTGTTAACTCTGGCAAGGAGGTTATGTTTTTAGGCAAGTGTCTGTGTGTGTGTGTGTGTGAGGGGGGGGGGATGTTTGTCTGTCTGTCTGCAACTTTAAGAGTGTTTTCAATAAGTTCTTTACCAAAGGTGTACCTCAGTCCAAGGAACATAAAGTTTTGTTGATGATCCACATCATATTCCGGATTCAGGAAGTTTTTAAGGGATTTTTAAAAATAATTTGGCAGAAGAAGCAGTTCCCCCTAAATTAAAGGGTGGCAGCAGTAACTATTGACAGTTTCAGCATAAGAATCAAAAAAGCCCCAAACTAGTATACTGAAGAAAGTCAACGTTTACTCAAAGGCTCAATCTGCTGATCAAAGAAGAAAACAGAGTGCACAGGGAATGAAGGAGGTGAGAGCAGAACAAACACCACAGGCTGCAGACGCACGCTGTGCCTTATTTATAAACTTATAAAAGGAGATTTTTACCAAAGGTGCACCCCATGCCAAGGAACAATTTATTAAAATTTGGTAATGATCCAGATCATGTGTGACTTTTAGCTATAGGAGTACATCACAAAATGGGGCAAAATTTGCTGCTTGGCGGAGGAGGTCTATGTTCTCCAAGTGCTTCTCTAGTTTTAAGTTTTTTTGCACAAAGCTACATTTTGAATATTCCCCTAAAATAAAAGCTTTTCTCTAAAAATATGCAAATGTTAAAAACTATGGTAAGAGGGGAAACAACGGCACTCTCCAAGGTCATTCTGAGGGATCCCAACTTGTCCCCAAACCATAAAAAGGCAGTTATGGTGATAATATATCATAAGAGAAAAACTCTTTTACTACACATCTGTTTCTTCCATTTCTGTTTTATTGCTACACTTTAATGCTTCTAATAATCAAACAAACTTTATCATTACAAAAAAAAGAGAAAAATTACTCCATCAATAGCTTATCCAAGAGGTCAGAGCAATATCTGAGAGTTAGTATAAACTAATGTCTATGAGAGAGCTTCAATGCTAAAACTACAACTAAACACAAAAGTCCGTCCCACATTTGACAGCTTCTCTTGTGTCAATGAGAGCAGCTCTGATTAAATGACCATCTCCCATCCCATTTTGTTGCCTGTATCATCGTTTTTCTACAAGACTAAAACAGTGCTTTATTCTAACACAGCATAAAACTAAAAGTGATGTTATTAATTTCTGTAAAAAAAATATACTCACTGCTTGCGTGATCTGGCTTTTGACAGCTTCACCCAAAATTCCTTCAAAAACAAACGAGTCTCCAAATTTCTCTGCCTAAAATCAGGAGGGAAAACCAAATTATTCCCACAGAAGACAATAAGAATTACGATGATGTGAAAATATATATTAAAAATTGAAAAAGATAAATACTTGATACCTCAGTGGCATAACCTGTGGCTTTAATGAAGCTTTGGAACTGCTGGTTGGTCACTTCCATCACGTCCATGTAGAAAGAGTCAACATACACTGGTCTCTGTGGCCCCTCACCATCCGGTGGGATACCTGGGTTGTCTGTTCCCATCAGAAACTCTCCTCCTGGTATGAAAACCATCTGAAAGAAGCGCTAAAATGTCAGCCACACTTCAAATAAACTGTAGATTTATCCTACATGTCTAACACACCAGACATAAGTACCATAGTTTTTAATATTGTCAATTTAAACTGTAACATTGAGTGCTCAGAACAAGTCTCAGGGTGACAATTAACAGTTTCTTAACAAAAACTACGACTTTAGTATGAAATATGTTCCAAGTTACAATAAAATACTGAGCACACACTCAGAATATTTCTAATGGCACATTGCTTTAAAAGGTAGGAAAATGTGTGTAAGAAGAACCTTTCTATATTTTTTCTAAGAAAAAAAAACACTCTACCCTAATAAGTTAAACAGAAAATTGCACAAATGTTAAGTTTTCTCTTTCTCAGGTTGTCTTCCACTACTTCCCTTGTATAAGAAAAGGTTCCCCACAGTGTGATACTTCTACCACCATCCTTTATAGTGGTGTAGTAAAGTGCAAATATACCAGAATAATGAATGGTGAATTGCACAGTGCTCAATTAACTGTCAAAAGCTTGAGATATATTTTAGAACCAAACCCTGCCTAAAAAAGTTAATTTTTTATGTGGTCACTTATGATGCCTAATGCATCTGTCATTTGACTGAGATTAACTTACACCAAAGTAAACTTTGTTTGCTGATTTTATTTTATTTTGGGGGCATCCATATAAAATGTGGTGAATACAAATAAACGATACAATTTTCAGATTTTAGTTCGTAAAAAGTGTCTATCAGCATTAAAATCCCCACAAAATACTTTGAGATGTGCGTTTTGTAATTTGATTTTCTTTGTTTAAGTTCTTGGAATAAAATGAATGTTTAAAGGTAAAAAACCTTGGATTTTACACCGGGCCATAACATTAGAGTCGGTAACAGACTAACCTCGGATATGCCCTCATTAGCTGCTGCTGTGTATTTCACAGCAGGATCACTAGATGCCCTCTCCTCCTCCGGGTTCTCTGCACCAGCAGCGGCCCTCCGCAGCTTATCGCAGCCGCAGCTCGTTGCTCCCTCCTGGGAGGTGGGCTCCTGCTCTCCTCCGCATGAACTCTGGAGACTAACTTCTACATTGACAAGCCATACCGATAAAACCAAGAAGAAGAAAAAACACCGCACCATTCTGGCAATTCCCTTCCTGTCAGGGTCTGCTCATGTTGTTGTTGTTCTGACTTCCGTAAAGTCACGTGAGAGATCAGCTGGTTTCACAGGAAGAAAAGTATAACTCTTTCATGACCGAAGGCGTTTGTTGCTGAGACTTTGTTGGCAGCACAACAGCTTCTTGTTTCATTTCATTTCAGATGATAGTGAGGGGAGCTGAGAAGGACCTTAAAATTCCATTGCTGTCATCTAAATGTCCCACTATTTAATTAACCATAATGAAAATATTTGCATTCTTAACTAAATGTATGTAGCAGAAATTTTACAGGACAATAATATCTGTATAACAAAACATAATTAATATATCATGTAGACAATTGAATAAATTAAACTAATTAACTATAAAAGAAATGCATTATGCCTCAAATAAGTTTTCTATATGTCTAAATTTAGTCTGTTTGTTTTAAACATATCACCATAAAAGATGGTTCTAGATTTCCTTTCATATTTAAATAACAATAATATTGTTATTTACTTTTTAGTACGTGTTTGATCATCTCTAGTCAGCAGGTTACCTGATTCTAAAGTCAGTAACTCTTTCATGTTCCCAGGACTCGTCTTAAGCTTCCTTTTGTTGTGGCTCCTAAACTTTGAAATGATCTTTTACTTGCTGTAAGGATGACCAGTTCTTGGGATGATTTTATTTTATAAATCGTTTATGATTGGGTTTTACCCCTTGTTCAGCATTATTATCGAGTTGTTTTTATTAATAGTTTTTGGTTTTAAATGGTCTTATTCTAGTAGTTTACAGATGTAGTTTTTGTATTTTATCTTATTGCTTATTTTATGTCTTCATTTCTTTTACTTTTATGGACCTGTACAGCTCTTTGGTCAACGAGTGTGTAAAGTTCTCTAAAACATTACCGGATCACAACCCATGTCTAACTCAGTGATTCCCTTTTGGGGTAGTGGAGCAACATATGAAGTCTTGATATCCTCTACAGAAATTAAACAAAGCAATAAGAATAACAATTGGTGAAGTATATTTATGTTTTGGTGTTTAAAGAGATAAACATGTCACCTTGAAATAGACAAAACCAAATACATTGGTTGTTCATGCAGTTTGTATGAAATATAAGTATAGCTTGAGAGTCATAAATCTATTCTGGTGTTATTTTTACTTATTAGAAGTTTAGGAAACGGTGGTCTAATCCATTCATCTTAAATGTAAATTTAAAAAGTTCAAAAGGAAAACAAAAGGACTGCTCCAGTCCTCTGACTATTTAGTCAAACCATCGCACCCAGAAGACGTTTGATTTAACAGTAAATAAATACCAAGGTGAAAATATGCTTAATCAATGACATGAAAAGGACAATAGCAAACCAACAATCCAACACTAAAATAAAGATCTGAATATCAAAACCCAATTTTATAAAAAAAAAAACTAGTCAGATTAACTGTATAAGTTCAAGATATTGAAGAACACCTCCTTAGTAGAAATCCACGAGAAAGCACATGGATTGCATAAACACTGATAGTAATTTCAAAACACCTTCTGTGAAAATAAAGAAAAAAACACAGGTAGTTCAGCAAAATTACTGTCTGCTGAAAAATGAAATTCAAATTTTTATGTTTGATGAAAGAAAATCCTTTCCTCTGAGTTTATTCCTATGTGAATCATTACCAGTAGCCTATTTCTCATTCTGTCTTCTTTCACCAGGCTAAACATCCAACAAAACAAATCTGCTCCTCAGACAGCTCAGACAGATTTTCTGCAATCAAATACAAAGCCTGGAAGAGAGGGAAATATTTTAAAGAGTTTCATTCCTTTTTTTTCCTTGAATATAAATCACATAATATAGCTTGCCCTCTTCATGGCAAGAGGAAAGTTCCTTTACAAGTTCTCTACAAGCGAGAAGATCAGAACGAGAGATGAAGGGATTGCTGCTGCTGACACCATAATACAGACACTGCACCAGTCGTGGTGAAAAGGGAGCTGGATTATCTTCCAATCGAACTGCAAAACCCTACAGATGATTGACAGGTCACTCCAGCAGGTCCTTCCTGTACAGTATTTGATGGCTTGTTTCAATATTGATATACTGTAAATTACATATAGAAATCTCCTACTCTGTGTGCCTGAATCTTAAAAATATTTACAGTTTATCTAAGAAATCTATTAGCAAAAAATCTGTTCAAGTAACAAAATATTTTTATCTGATCTATAGACCAACCTTGGCCACCAGTCGCCCTCAATAACATAAATCTAGCATCTGCAGTTTGTTCTTTGTTAAAACGCGTTCATCAGATTCATTTAACCTGTAACCTGACTTTATTCTTTGTTGTTTTAACTGTTAAATCAAACCCGGGCGCTTTTTGATACCATGTATACAGACGCATCTGCGACTCGGATTTCTTTGGGGAGTAAAATGAAACCACATTTCCCAGCTATCAACACAGCAGGCGCCTAAAAAGAAGAAGAGGAAGAAGTGGCAGCAAGCCAGGCTGCTCAGCTCTGCTCTGCTCAGTCAGTGCCTGCTGCCTGCTTTAGACATCGCAGCCGCCAAAGGCTGTCAGAAACGGGATTATTGGAGCCGCTGACGGCTGGATCTCACCCTCGGTGTGGCGGACAAGTCGGCCACAATCATGCTGGCTCTTCTAGTTGGGGGAAAGCTGATCGTCTGAGTTGATTAGAGCACTACCGAGGTAAAGTTGTACGCTCAACTCTCACCATCCTCTCTTCCTATCACCGACCCACTCAAAGCGGAGAAAAAGATTTGTTTCTTCCTTACATGGTGATTAAAGCTCCAAGTTGAGGACGGATTGTTTTACAAACTCGCCAGTAACCCAGAAAGAAACACCACTATGACAACAAGAAGCACTGTGAGTCGCGGATAGCGTCTCCAAAAGTTTGACACTGAGTTTTAAGGCTTAAACAAACAATCGCTTCAGTTTGATGCGTGGATTTTTTTCCGGCCTCATTGTTCGCTGAAAACTGTTTCTTGAGCTGCATGTTGTTGTTTTTAGAGAGTTAGCTGACATTTACTGATCGTTGTTTCTGACACGGTAAGATTAGAGCTTCCTGGAGGCAGTCAGTCTCGGTGGGGATGACCTGTTGCAGGTGCAGAAACCTTCCTGGTAGGTGGCTGCAGACCTTTAAATCGGCAAAGCAACACCAACGTGTAACTGTAACAGTGGGGAATTTTCATTTCCTGCCGCTTCTATGCAAATCCATTCAGTCATGCTGGCTTCTGTGAGCCTCTCTGGAAAATCCACTCACTGCTTTCACTTAGATGTTACAACCAAAAAGTGTATTTCTGATAGAGATGAACACATAGAAGTGCATAACTCTCAAACAGAGGAAACAAATGTTTTACGTATAAATATCTAAATAGTTGGGATGGTTTTGTCTTCTTCATATTTTGCTCTGGTCTAACAAACTGTATATTTTTATATAACCTTTAGCATTGCAGGTTTTTCCCAGGATTTCCCTGTGTTTAACCCTATCCTTCTTCTAGCCAACTGTGATAAGCTTCCTGCTGTATAAGAACCTCCCCTCCTGTTGCTGTCACCAGCTGTGTTAGTTTTTAACCTCACAATAGTGTGTATTTAGCTTTACAACAATTTTGCTCCAATCTGACCAGAACACTTCCTCTCATGTTTGCTGTGTCCTCTATGGCTCATGGAAAAACCACCTACAGGACCTGAAAACCTGAACACTTCACGGGAGTTGGTATTTAAATGATGCACTGTAGATGATTGATATGTTTTTACATTGCAGTCACTTAACGATTATTTTGCTAATTGATTAATCTGTTGATTATTATTTTGATTAATCGATTAATAATCGGATGGTGAAAGGCTCCTGAACAAAGATGTTTTTTTTACAGAATTAAACCAGGTGAAAGTAAAACTTTTCCACCTGACGAGTTCTGTATAGAGTATAGTGATGGACAAAAACATTTTTTTTATTTTAAATACAAAGTATTTATAATTTTTATTTACAATTTTAGTATAAATTATGCACTAAGTGGGGTGATCTGTTAGTTAAAGATATTTTTTAAGAGTCTCTATAACTCCAGCTAACGATTAATCGTCTACTAAATTAGTTGCCAATTTCTTCAATAATCGATTAATCTGATTAATTGTTTCAGCCCAAAGTAAGTGAATACTGTTTTTTCGGTTTTCAATGTTCCATCCTTGTATTTGTTCCAGGTGCTCTCAAACTGGTGTCAAACATGTCGGATAAAATGTCCAGCTTCCTGCACATTGGGGACATCTGCTCCCTGTATGCAGAGGGATCCACCAATGGTTTCATCAGTACCCTGGGGTATGTTTTCTTCAACTGGGCTCTTATAATGTGTACTTTTCAGAATCCCCCCCCTTTCTTTTTACACTTTTTACAAAGTTTATATGTTAATATTGTAGGAAAGGACACAAGTTTGTTAGCCTGAAATAGTTTTTACCTACCTTATTTGTAATGGTGTGAGGAAATGGAGATGAATAAGCTGGCGATGAGAATGATAAGGTTTCTGTTTGAGAATGTGGCAGCAGGATGGTAGGTGTGCTTCGTACTGCCAGGAAAAACCCCCCGGTTAATCCAGCTCTTTCTTTGACATCTCATTGCGTTGCTTAAACTGTTCAGAAATAATAAGCGGTGTTCTTGGCAGTGTATTTCAGCGTAACTGGCCATTACACGTTGTCAAAATGACGCCATGATCGGGCTGTTTCTCTCCTAAGTTGTGTTAATTTACCTGCTGATCTGCACATATACATAAAAAAACCTTTCTGTTGAAGGACCTCAAGACAGGGTTGTACAAATGTGTTCTTTTGACAGTTACTGTTATTTACACCTGTTTAGGTTTACAAATCAAGGATGCTTCTAATGATTTGAATTTAAAAAAATCCATATTTAAAAAAGATGTAATTCTAATGGATTTCAGTCATCGGCCTAAAAGTGAACAAAGAAAAGCTTTAGTAATTGAGAGTATAAAGTTTATTTTAAGGGTATGTATTCAGAAGCTGGACTGATGGATTGTGTTATGCTAGTCTCTCCCAGCACTGGATGTTGGATTACATTAAAAAACAGAAAGCTACATCAATGACTGTCCACTTCGTGTTATTTAGAAGTTTATTAATATTGTTTGTAGCAGTTCTATATATGCATGGATTACTGGAGAGAATTGGCTAATTTTGAAGAAAATCGAAAAAGCAATTACTGTTGTTTCCACCATATTTGTGGTGCAACCAAAGAGTCACCTGTTTGAATCCCATCTCTGTCCATCTCAGTTGTTGTTCTTGTGCAAGACACTTCTTCTGCATTGCCTACTGGTCACATAGTGTAGCTGCTTGTTAATCAACATCGATATTGATTAACCAACAATTCTGTTGTGTTCAGCTCCTTACCAGCCTGCTAAGGTTAGTAGCTTTGTGAGTCTTAATTTTTCAATACTTCTTCTCGGTACTGGGAATAGAATTGATGTTGTTCCACCATCTAGATATTTTGAGCATTGTGTATTTACATTGCATATTCCACACTGACTACATTTAGCCCTTCATTCAATGTCTTTTTGACCAATCTCCCCTTGTCTGATTTGCCTTCCCTAATTCAAAATCCTGGAAAATGTTATCAGAGGGTGCTTCTACATGGGAGGGCTACTTCACTCTTCAAATCACTATCCATGATTGGCCGATAAGCCAGAAAAGACTATCGGTTGACATCTGAGCTCCCTTTCCTTGTGATTTTTAAATGTGCTATTGCGCATGTGTTAAGGCTCTAGTCCCACTTCCTATCACCTTTGACCCTATGTGACTGCTAACTGTGTCAGAGGTAATGGTCCCTAAAGTCATATCAGCTTTGAAGTGTGGGAATGTCAACAAATGCACATGTCATATCACAACATTCTTCATGGTACCTTCAAAGCTAAAATTGGATGCCAGTCACACTGTTGATTCTACTGATGGTGAAGAGCAACATGACTTGCCAGAACCAGCACTGCCTCAGTCATAAGTGAATACTGAAATTTAAGGAAACATTAATATAGATAATCACTATTAGCAATTTATATTGTGAAATGTTCTTTAAAATGCTCTATGCGCTTAACATTTGATACTAGAAAAACACTCTGAGTGCAGACCTCCGCCAAGCAGTTTGTCTGTTTGTTTGTTAGCATCTTAGAAACCCCTGCTGCATGTATTTAACAAAAAAGTAGTGCTTTAAAGGCCATTTTTTTGGCTCTGAATGACCTTTATTTAGTTTGACTCACTGAAAATGGTTCTTTGTATTAGAAAGGTTACAGACCTCTGTGCTATACAGTTATAGATATATTTGTTCTTATATGTATATAAGAGTTCTTATATGTATATGTATATAGAGGAAATGTACATAATCTATTAACATATGCCCTACTTTTTTGCTTTCTGCTTTACCCTTTTTATGCTTCTACCAGCTGCTGTACAGCGTAATCCGCAGAAGGTGAAAAGTATCTTCCATTTGTAATTGAATCGGGGCTAAAAGCTTACAGTCTTGGACCACCCTCTCCTCCCCTGCGGGCTCATGAAAAATGGAACGACCCACTGCAAACACTGAGTCATTATAAAGGCATTGTGGCCTTTCTTACATGCAGGCACTTCCCACGTATAGTTATGTACATGCTCACAGCCAAGCACACCAATCTGTAAAACTGTCATGGAAGTTTTGGCCATTAGCCACCCACACCACAAACAAATCCAACTTTGCTGTATTCTTAGATCATCTGCCCTCGAGGAAGAAGCTGCACACAACAGAGTGAAAGCTCTCAGCATGTTAATGTCTCCTTCTGAGCTCTTTCCAGTGTCAAACTGCAGAGTGTTGTGTGAGATGGGTTAGATGTGTTCAAAGTGACCCAGTAACAACATAAGCTCAGGATGTTTAATGCTTGAACTATTCTGTTTGGTGTTAACAACCAACCACAAACCCCACAGTTGAATGTTCAAGTTCCATGTATCATCAAGTCATTCTTTCTCTATACCACACTTGATAAGCTTGTTTATTGGCCTTTAAAATATAAAGACTAGTTGTTTCTGTTGTAGATATTCTACCAAATGATATTCTACAATTAGCCAAAGCTAAATCCGACATTAAGCTTTCAAATCTACCGTTCATGTCATTCATCATGTTTGTGTTGAGAAACGAAAGATGGGGAAAGAAAATACATTCCTTTGGGTGAGCAGCTGTAACTCTATGGTGCTGGTCAACTTCTCAGGAGAGCTGGTGCAGGATCCCAAGCCCTGCGATATAACACAACCCCAACTCTGCAACTGCCCGTTTCTGCACATAAAAATTGCAGATCTAAAATGTTAAAGGTCTGTACCAGTGTGTATGTGTGAAAATAATTTTTTTTTTAAATTTATAAATTCATTAATTTCATTTGACAAGGTGTCAGAACACTCCTCAGAGATTTTGGTCCATGATGACATCACATATTAGCAGCACATCCACGATTTTATCTCATTTTCTTGCACATTGTGAAATGGTCCATTCCGGTCCTTGAGATTCCCTCTCAGAAGATGGATGCACTGTGGCAATACAGGGATGGAAATGTTCAGCTATAATACTGGGGTAGGTTGTGGTCTTTGACTAATGCTCAGGTGATAGTAAAGAGCCCAGAGAGGTCTAAGAAAATAACTCCAACACTAGTAACTCATTACAAGGTAGAATGATTACATGTTTCTTTGTTAACATCTATTTTTGATCATCTGAATGTTGTAATTGGGACAAATCAGACTGACAACAATATTTTGGGACAAATTTAGTCTTTTAGCTGGAGTTTAACCTTTCCTGACCAAAGCTCAGGCTGTAGCATAGTCATGGTACCACTAGTGGTGGGAAGATGCACAGAGGTGGTGATGCGTGGCTAAGCATGGCAACCCGTGGCTCCCGCGGAAGCAATAGACCGAGCGGTGCTGAGCTGATGGGCCATCCAATATCGCTTGTGACTTCAATTTCAGTCTGCTATTGTTTTAGCATGATGTCTGTTGTAGTTTCATGTCATCTTCTGCTGCTGTGGGTTCAAAGTTCCATTTGTTGTGTTTTAAGAGATGACATTATGCATAAGTTTCTGTGTCCAGTGAGTGGTTGAGTTCCTTTTTTCATTATTATCTCATTATTCCATTTGATCACCGACAACAGCAAGACATTTGTGTGCACACAGCTGTGACCCATAGAATATTTTCTCTTTTCTAATAGATTCACTATTAGCTTAAGGAAAATTTTTGTGTCAAATTCCCAGTAGATCAGCATGTGAAGTACTAAGATCTATCTGTCTGTCAACAGCAACTCTATTCAAAGCATCGTAAATATTCTTTCATCCCCTTTTCTAAAGCTAGGTTTGAACCACAGCCAAACATTTTCTCTTAGTCTGCTTAAGTAACCTGAGTTACTTGTATATTATTGGCTGACTCCATCTCTGTCTTAAATACATTTAAACAATGTACCTAATAAAGTGTCCATTAAGTGTAAATTGTAAAATACCAAAAACAATGCGTTGCTTTGATGAAATATTTGGAAGGTTAATATAGTTACAGTATTCAAACTGAAAACCTAACTGTGTAGGCTACTCACTGAAACAGTTAAGCAAGAACGGCATGGAAATCTAAGGAGGTAGAAAACCCTAACATGTCCGTAGTAACCAAATCAAATGTTTTGTCCATCTGTTAAAAAAAGAGACAGCCCAAATGTCATAGGCTGACAATTTCACAATTATTTAGAAAACTAATAAGCACTTTCACAACTTGGGTCCCTTTAGGAAAAGGGAAAATAAAAGCGGTCCACCTTGGTGAAAATCACAAAACTGGATGCCTATGATTGGATCTTTAAGTCATGTGACCAGATCATGACCTCATTCTCTGTGTAGTGACAAGGACATGATGACATGGGTGAGAAATTAAAGTAATGGCTTCCACCCTGTGGGACTCTGGTTTTACAATATGGGTGCATTACATACATAGCGTGCATAGTACAGGTATATTTTGACAGTTGGATGCATTTTTTACTGTTCTCCTTATCCTCACATTGAGTAGCAGAGTTTCTGAATGTCAGAGAGATGGGAGTGGACAATCTGATGAGGATATCAGAAGAATGGAGAGATATGTGTTAATCACAAATAATATCCTCGTCCTTTCCATAATATTAGTCAAATTCATTAAAATGCCTTAGTCACTGTCTTTTTATTTTAAAAAGAATAGCCTAACCCAACCTCCACATTTTTATCGGCTCTGGTTCAGTTAAGATCTTTTTTTCTGCACAAAATCCCCTAAGATGTTCAATTCGTGAATCTAAAACAGTTAAGGAATCACGACGAATCAAGAAGCCATGACAGTAAAATATTTGTCTTTATTGAGGACAATCATTTCAACCTTGTTGGTTATTGCAAAGAATGGTACTTGTTTCAGCTTGTTAAACATTATTCAGTTTAGGCTCCAAACACTGTGGGTGTAATATATCAGTGGAAGCTTAAGTTTACAGGTAGTCATTGTCATCTTGGTTTGGTCAAAGGTCAGAATTGTTCATATTTCATGAGTCAACTGACCTATGATGATGGCGGTTAGGGTTAAACATGATAACCCTAAAGTTAGTCAAGCTTATCTCCTTGATTTATCTGTATCTACTTGGTGGTGAACAGTATTTACACGTATTGAGTTGACAGGATTTGGTTAGGTGTATGATTAAGATGTTAGAGAGGAAGGTCCTAAAGATCCAAATCTTGTTGTTAAAATCTCTTGTTTCCCCCCCTGAATTTTCTGGTCATTTGTGTTAGTAGTAGAGAAATTAACACGTTGGAATAATTCAAATGATAAGGTTACAGTGTACAGAGATAATGGGATGACATTTGATTGTTTTCTTTTTTTTACAGCTGATGATATCAGCCACTCACACCGTTTATTGAATTTGTACTTTGTGGAATGTAGGCAGCAACCATTTTAGGAAATTCTAGTGAAAAAATAACATGGGCAACAGTCCAAAACCCTCCTTTACTCAGAGAGACCATCAATGTTGGCTGCACTTGAGCGCTAAGATCATCAGTACAGCCTTCCATTCCTTCAGTGGAGTCACATGCTGATCCTCACACTGTAGCTCAAAATGCCAGAAATTTATCAATTAGGATTTAGTGCCTGACTTTCTGATCTTTATTTTAAAACTTTAACTTAGGTGATTGCAGTTTCTCTTTAAGAACCTTCGTTTAAAGGATTCAGTGTATTTTGTTACAGTGCCTCCTACTATTATGAACTTCTAGTTATTTATTTTATGAGTGGCAGGCAGGCCTCAATTGCTTTGCTGCTGATACTAGATGGAACCAAGAATAATACAGTGCATCTCAAGAGTTACATTTCCTAAAAAGTAGCCAATCAAAGTGGTTTACATTCACCTATACTTCAAAATACCTCTGTTAGTGTTTAAATCCTTGAATGGCTTGCCACGAAAACTCATTATAGACTTGTTGTCAGTGTATTAACTTCCCAGCTCTCTCAGATCATCTGGTTCAAATCTACGTTTAATATCAGAACCAAACATGGAGCAGCAGCTTTTAGTTCTTATGCTGTGTTAATGTGGAACAAACTCTCAGAAAACTAAAAGCTCTGAAACAAAGCTGCAAATCTGATCAATTATTTTATCATAATTTTTCCATAGCAGGTTTATCATTTAAACCATACATTTTTATTCTCTTTAACCATTTGTGTTCATTATTTTTTTTATTTACCATTATCATACTGCAATGTAATTTTTTTTGTCTTTTTTATGTACATCAGTTTGAATCATCTTGTTACTAAAATGAGCTATATAAATAAACTCGCCTTGCCTATTACCACAAAATGTTGCTATTAAAAATGTTATGTCGAAACCATCCACCCTTACCTTCCTATACCTCTGTACTTCCTCTGGGTTTAGTTTTTCTGAATGCCAGCTGTACATTATACCGTGAGATCATGAATACTTTTTTTTTTTAACCCACTATTGTTTTATTTTTACAGCTTGGTGGATGACCGCTGTGTTGTCCAGCCTGATGCAGGAGACCTCAACAATCCACCGAAGAAGTTCAGGGGTAAGCAGCAGAGTTAACTTCTCTTATATTGGTGTGCTCAGGCTTTACAACCCTAACTACAGTCTGTTGATACTGTAGTGTTTGAGAGACAATGCTGAATGTGTTGTACTAAGTCTTTCCGGTTGACGGCCACAATGTCTCTTCCCACTGGACTCCAAACAGACCTGCCTTTGTCAGTGTTAATGATGTGACTGAAGAGAGCTTGCGGATTTTTGCGCATGTATGTGGCAGCATTTGCCCTGTGTGTGTGTGCGTGTGTGTGTGTGTGTGTTTGCTTTTACACATTTTTTTTCCAAGTTGGACCGGATGGGGAGAATCATTACCAATGCTGATTAGTCAAAACTAACCAATTAGTAAAAGCTTTGAGCTGCTATTTTTGCTGAACATCCTATTATTAGCTAATATACAGGAAGTATAACTTGTGACCCACAGTTCTCAGGCTGGGAGTTAACAGGCATGAACTGTCTTCTATGAGTTTATACGGCTATGAAAACACAAGAGGCCTTTGCAACGCCATAAATGCATTACTGTGCAAATGTCTTAAATTGCGATCTTCTCCCTTGTTTTTTTTTTTTTTTGCTTCCATTTAGCTTTTAAAAGTTGTCCTTATAAGAATGTCTTTTATTAGATTTTGGGGAACTTGAGTTGCTTTTTCACAGATTTCTTATCAAGTTCTCTAAAACTCCAGTTTTTTGTAGGATTGATATGGATCAGGAGTATGACAAAAGTGAACCAGTAGTGCATATTATGCTCTACGCCAGGGGTGCTCAAGTTCAGTCCTCAGGAGCTACCATCCAGTAACTTTTAGTCACATCTCTTTTCTAATAAACCTGGATCTAAAGGCTCAGTCCCCTCATTTGGTTCAGCAGAGGTTGGGTAACTAGCCACTCATTTGATTCAGGTGTGTTAAAAATGAGGCGCATCAAAAAGTAGCAGGATAGTAGCTCTTGAGGATTGGACTTGAGCACCCCTGCTCTACGCATTGGGGTCACCTAATTTTATTCACCACAAGCTGATTTAATGCTAAACAAGTGTATTTTTCACTGCACATGCGCATGTAACATCCCATGTGCACGATTCAGTGACCATGAGGGCAGCTAAGCTGCATGAAGCTGACAACCCACCCATGGGGTAAAAAAACGCAGCCCAGCTGAGCTGCATTTCACGTAAAATCAAAAATAGTAATCATATTTAAACAGATTTTATTGATATAACTGTAACTGGATAGAAAAAAAACCCAGAATGACATAGAATAAAGGTTTAGATGCTGATTACTGCGGGATCGTGATATTTTTAGAACAAAACCTTTTGAATTCTTGGACGCCTCATGTGGTTTTTCAAGCTAGAGGTGGAAACCGTGTTGGTGACCCCTACTTTAAACTCATGCACACTACCCTTGCAATAGCCATGTTGGCATAAACCAACTTTATATGTTGACTAATCAGATTTTCCTAATAAATCCTTAATTAAACCTAAACCAGAAGTGCCTTCTGTCTTTAAGTTTTTGTATATTTCCCTTTCTTATTCAAAGATTTAAACTCTTCAGAATGTTTAATGTTGCTTGTTATTAGGCGATACCTTTGAGCAGGCTGAAATCCTTTATAAGTTTACCTGAAGTGGCCTAGAGAAAGTAGATTCTTAACTATCCTTAACTTTCCCCTAATATTTCTATAAGCCTGCTTGTTATAATAATAATAATTAAAAAAAAAAAATTTAACATTCTTCAAAGCTTCAAAACCAAGTGCTGATCGTGGTGATATTTATGGGCCATATTCCTACATAGCTACAATTTTTCCTAAGTGCATTGTGCAGTCGTGTGGCAGTCACACGAAGTGGCATGGATGCTAAAATGGATCCATAAATCAACCTTTTATTTTGCGCAATTACACATCCAAAGCTTCACTGATTTCAAGTTGGCACAGTGCCCCGGACCCCACCTGCAACTGCCCTGGAGAGGAGAGTCATAATACAGATAACATTTAAAGGAAACTGTTCATGTGGGCATGTGAGTAGTTATTTGTACCGAGAACTCTAATCTATGTTTTTTTTCTAAACGAACTTTATTATCAGCAATTTAGAAATTGCTTTTAAATGCTAATTAAAATAATAATTTGTAGTGCAGGTTTAAATATATTTTAGAGGTAGCTATTTTGACATGAACGGATTTAAAACCTAAGTTGAATGTAGGTTAATAGGAGCAAAGTATTTTTCCTCCTTTTTCTTCCTTCTATCCTTTTTGTTTCATTTTTTTTCAGTGTTTGTATTAGGCAGTGATAACCTGACTACATACAAAATAGAGTGCTCTCATTAAGATTATATTTGCCTGCTCATATGTGAAAAGATGAGCCCATTATTTACTCTGTACCACTTAATTGTTTTTGTCTTTATTTTCACTTGCCTCCCCCAGACCAAATTCCTGACAGAACTGTATAATCAGCACACGTTTTGAATATAACCTATCTGACGTGAAAACACAGGAAGTCTAAGACACTCCACACTTTCACACGGAGAATATGCAAATCCCATGCTCTAAACTCCCGGTTTAGATTCAAACAAAGAATCACCTTGCTGCAGAAAAAAAAAGAAAAAAACTGTGTTATCATGCAACCCAATAAACATTTGTTTCCTTAAAAAAATCCATTCATATTTGACTGCCGACTGATGTATTGTTCAAAGATGAAATTTCAGAATAGTGAGCAGACTATATCTCTCCTATAGCAGGATGTAATAATAGCATGTTTCTAAATTAAATTAAAAAAAAGCTGACCTTTTGTATGCAAGTTCAGTAATAGGCAAATGGAAGGTGCAGGTCCTCAAACAGAAAAAGCTATACAGATCTTTTCCATTCAACCCTGCTACATTTGCTCCTGAGTCCCATTCACCAATCCACATTCACTTATACACACACACATAATACACAGATCATTAGACAACTTAGTTTTAAATACAATATCTTTGACATTGCAAGCTTTTCTTGGGAGGTGGTGGAGGATCACGCTGGTTATAGTGTGTTTTAAGGTTGATTTGTTTTTTTAGCTTTTTAAGCACTAGTGGCTCGTTTTCTTCTGACAGTAGGCTGACAGGAAAGGGGGTATGAGAGAGGGGTAGAGACATGCGGGAAAGGACCACAAGCTG
This sequence comes from Jordanella pulchra, assembly GCA_034780135.1. NCBI lineage: Eukaryota > Metazoa > Chordata > Actinopteri > Cyprinodontiformes > Cyprinodontidae > Jordanella > Jordanella pulchra. The sequence goes on along the minus strand of JAUZNJ010109383.1, from coordinate 25,412 downwards.
GATTCGAACCTGGGTCGCCCGCGTCGAGGATTAAAGCCTCCATACATGGGTCGTGCGCACTAACCACTGCGCCACCTGCACGCCCCAAGGTTGATTTTTATCTGATTAATTTTGTGATTGTACAGCACTTTGGTCAGTGGTACTGTTTTAAAGTGCTATATAAATAAACTTGCCTTGCCTAATTACCTCCTAAAGCTAAAATGAAGAATAAAATATTCAAGCTTTTATCTTATCGATGAATTTTAATGGTGACTGAAATTAGTAACACTTTTTTTTTGATGAGAAAACTACAAAAAACAAAACAAAACAAAACACATTTTTAAGAAATGTAATCTTATTGATGTATTGATATTTGCAGGCTGTACATTTTCAGATCAGCTTTTGGATTGTTGTCAGAATATTACATCATTGGCCTAATGATATTTTTTGTAAGTCCGATTCAGAATCAGAAATACTCTAATAATCCCAGAGGCAAATTACTTAAAGTAATTATATAATTGGCACTGTAATATTCAAAAATGGCCAAATAGTAATGTTTTTAACAGATGTTACAGTTATTAGCTGTAATTACACTAGTTGTGAAAAAGAAACTGTGTTGGCAGCTCCAGTTTTCTAATGGGTGGCCAGATGTGACCATAACTGTACGACCCTTCTGACCACATAAGCTCATAGAAGCATATAAAACAGAGGAAGTATGCAAGCATTAGTCTGTCAATACAGCCGACTTCCTCCTATGCAAAGGTCCTTTGCTGAAAGAGGATCCATTTTAATGAAGACTTTTTGTAGCTGTAAGAGCTCAGTTTGAGAACAGTAAAATAATTTGTGATGCTTGTTGAAGCATAAAAATTATATTTGACTCTGTCATAAAAGATCATAGTTCTAGTTCAGAAAAGGAAATAGTTCTCAAATGTATGTTTTTGCTTTTTTCCATTTCTGCATTAAAAAACCTTGGTTAGAGAAATGATATTTCTATGTGCCAGATGTAAGTTGGCCAAGTTAAACAAATATAAAACTGTTTAAAATGTTCAAAGACGTACATGCTGAGTTTACAGGAAATTAGAAAAATTAGCTAAGCTGGAAGTGAAAGACATTATTTAATTTCAAGTATGCACACACTGATGTTATAAAGCCTTTTCCTGTTAATTATATTGGTCATCCAGCCAATGGAAACCCCAAATTTAGGATTAGGAAAGTCCATAAGATTTTAAAATCTCAAAAATGGGAAATTAATAAATTAAAGTTTTAATACTTGCCTAAAATTTATACTCGGAGTGTTTTTTTAATCCAACAAACAAGCCTCGTTGAAATAAATATTTTTATATTATGGATATGACTCTTTGTATTGGCTAAAGTCTTACTATTATTAAAGAAAAAGTCATTTAATTCAGCTAATCTATGTAGTGCCAATATGTAACATGTCAACTCAAAGCACTTAAGACAGGCAATTCAATCAAATCATACATTCAGATTGAGTAAAAGTTAAAAATAAAAAAATAAACATATTTTAAAAATTGTTATACGATATCAAAGTTCTTATTTAAAGCATTTTTGGCACACGTCTTTTCAGCAAGTCAGTCATTAAATGTAACACAACAACCTTTTAAATCTTTTAAAGCAACACTAAAGAATTTGGTCGATTTTGTCCCCCAGTGGACAAAAGCTGTATGATTTTGCCTAAAGGGAGACAGCATTTCCATGAGCACCAACGTGAATAAAACCATAGTTTGGTCAAATCCTAATCTCCCAGTCATCTGCAATTGAATTAATTACATATCTTTTTCCAGTAGATGTTTTAAAGATGAATAGCGAGGTAATGAATCAAACTGTGGTGAAATATATATGAAGATGCTAGGAATAATGAACGTTTAACTTTTTGTGGTTCAGTCTGCACATTTTTAGTTGTTTTGTGGCACAGGGTTCCTGCTACCCTCCTCAAAATTGCTTAGTACTGTTGGAAGCGATAAAGACCCCCTCGGACCATGACAGAGGTGTCATTCAACTAGCTGTGATGTATAATCACAAAGGTTATGAAAATATTTTACGAAGGTTGAAACGTTACCTGGTGTTGCTTTAATTTTAATGGATGCATATACATTTTTTAACCTGCTTTTATTTCTTTATCTTGGGTTAGAGGCATGTTAAATGGTATGCGCTCCAAGTGGATTTGCTAACACTTTGTATTTGGAGTCTTATCTGCTTGCTGAGGAGTCTGCAACTTTAAAAAAAAGAGTTCTGAGCTGCAAGCTCTTCTGTTACTCTGTGATCTTCAAGGAGATGCCATCTGTCTCCCAGAGATAATCGCCGCCATCACACTAAACCCAGACTGGTTCCTCTCTGCTCTGTCTTCAGAGTTTTCAAGTTTACATTGTAGACTAAACTTGAGAGCTCCAACTGAGTCTTCCTCAGATAAGCACAGTACAAAAACAGTTGCGTCGTGCATGTGGAGTCCTGTGTAACTTTGACCCCCTACGGCTTTGTAATGTTAGCTTGTAATTAGTTATTTTTTTCACAGTTGAAAGTTTGAGATTATTTAAACAATTTTAATGCAATCACAGAAACATGAGAAGATGCAAAGCTAGTTTTTGAATTATTTTTTTATGTATTAGTGGCCAAGGCTGCCCAAGCTGTGTTTCTAAATCCTGAATCAACAGTGCAAAAACAGGGTTTTAAATCTAAATACACTTGAAATCAACAACAATAAATACTTTAAATTGAACTAGTTTTACTATACGACATAGGAAAAAAGATCTTAAAAGCAGCTCAACACAATAAGTGTAATTCAAGAATAGATCAGATAGATAGTGACATCTATTAATTTCATAAGGGTCACAATACCAGACAGAATGATCACCAAGAATTTTAGAAAGTCATTTTTTTGGCAGGCAAAAGTAAAATGTTTTGAAAGTTGTGTGTTCTTGAACAATTAGTGTAAGACCAACACAGCATGTCGCGGGTAAAAAAGGAACCTAACCCTGAAGGAAAAAATGCCTCATCATCAGTTCATGAAGAGCAAACTTGAGTTATGCAGCAAGTTAATTATCCAAAGAACACCATTAAGAACAAGAGTGTTTTAACCTACAGAGGTGGGTGGGTTACATTCTTTCTACGGAATGAGACTGATATTACATTAAAAAAAATATGATGAGGATCTATACAAAAATCTATTGTTGCTTTTCTTTTACCGACACTCCTCTCAAGCAAATCTTATGAAATTCAACCAGACTTTTACATAATTGTACAGACAGACAAGTGTGCAATCATAACCACATTGCAATCATGTGTCCACCGAGGCAGAGAAGCTATTCTATATTTTTGTATGTCTATTTTAAGCTTTGATATAAAGACATTGTATGACAATTATGACTTACTTTAAGAAGTGCCATAGAACAGCATAATAGGCACAAAGTAAAGCTTTAGTTTTAATCCAAAGATTGTTGCTTTTCCAACTTTAGCTTTTCGGGATCAGAGATCACAATTTTGATATTTATATCATGAGTTGGAAAAAAAAAAAAAAAAAAAAAAAATAGGAAAGCAAAATGCCAGAGATCTGCATGTCTTGGCATGTTCTTGCTGCAAACTGGTATTACCAAGCAGCCTCGACCTAAATATTGCAATGTCTCGCAAAGTTCTAATGTGTTTTGTTGATTTGCAGTCAGTGAGACAGATGGTGTACTATTATAGCACTTCATAAAGTCAACAAAAATTCAGTTCCTTTCTCTTTCCTCTCCATATTCCGTATATTAAAAATATCATTTGATGAATGCTTGGTGTATTTATACATCAGATTTTATTAGAATGGATTGGACTGAGTCAACCCGGAGTTTAAGGACAATGGGTTTTAAATTTCACAGTTTTTTCACACATTTATTTTTGTTAGTTTAAAAAATGGCATCAAAACCTGAAATGAACTTGGGTGTATTTGGGATACCAAAGAAGATATATCCATGTGTTAATTATGCTAACAAATTTATTTCAGACTATTAAAGGGTGATCTAAGAGGGGCTTCTGTTTGTATAGAGTTTATGTAGTCAATAACATGTTGTTTGACCATAAAAAATTACTTCATTAATGTGATGGCTGGAGCAGAAGTCAAAATGCTGAGGTACAATCAAATGACAACTGTTGTCAAATACATGTTTGATTATTACGCTCATACACTCACAAAAAATATGAAAGCTAAGGCTGCCAAATCTGTGGGTTTCTCTGTTTCAATGTTTATATAAACTACTAACCTGCACAATGTATCTATGCTCTTTTGTTGGGTGTCCATCATCAGCACTCACAGCATTTTCTACAATACACATACTGCATGTGTTTGAGTTCAGGAACTTCTTTACTGAGTCTGCTGGTTCTGACCCAATTAGATCATTTTAGATGCGAGTCCTGAAAAGAAATGGGTAAGTGTTTGCACATGACCTGGGTATTACTTTAATAAGGCAAATTTCAGAGTGATTAACTGTAACAAACAAGTTTTCAGCAGACCAATAGTAAGTTTTATCAACCTATAACTGATTCAAACTTGTGCTTTTATGAAGCTTTTGTGAAAATATTACACTAATTCCCTCAAAATGATTTAAAAATCCACTGCAAGGTCCTCTGGGTGTTGCTGTCACTGCTGAGGTATGCTTAACATTTCCTTCTAATGTAAACACAACTCTCTTCTCACCATTATAATCTCTCACATAAGGCCTGTATCTGCACTCTGAAGCATCTGCGTTGCTGACTGTGTGCTGGAATATCGCACAGACACAAATCCTCAGTGGCTTATGGGTGGAGCCGTGTTTAACCTCAAACTTCTCATCAATTATGTCGTGAAAAGATAGATTTAGGTTAAAGCAAAAGCTTTAAAGCTCCTCTGGGATCTTATTTTAACCCTAAATATATGATCAACTAGCAATAAATGAGTTACTAACATGAATAAATAATTAGTTAAATGTTTTACTATTGAAGCAAATAATTAATTTTCCACAATTTCCATTTAAAGCTGTCAAATAGTAGAGGACAACTCTTTCAATTTTCCCACTATAGAAACTTTACCTAGCAGATTTTCATTCTATTTAACTAATAGAATGTATAGTAATTTAAGCTAATAAAATGAAGCATATAATGCTTTCTTTACTTTTCCCTACTTTGCTTTCTACAGAAATTTACATTTTTTTTGTATCAGTCAGTTTTTTTTTTTGTTTTTGTTTTTTTTTATCATCTTGTTTAGAACTAAGGCTAAAATATTAATCTAATACTTATGCGGCTGTCTGTGAATGCTTAGAGAGAAGCTTCACTAGATAAAACAACTGTTTTTCTCTGTTTGCTATGTAGGCTACACAAATTTTAAAGAAAAAATAAAAATAAATATATAATCACACATAAATAACCGTTTAACACTTTATAGATGACATTTGTGGCACAAACATGAACAGTGACATGAGCAAGAGAGTACCTGCTGCCAACTGCTCAACAACAATGTCTAGGCGTTTCAGTGATATGTGAGACAAAGGAAATCAAGTATTTTTTGAAAAATAAGTGATGTTTGCTTAAATGTTAACTGTTTTAGGTTTTTAACTTTATGTCAGTTTTCCTTCAAAGTGTACTTAGTGGTGCCGGTTATTTTGAACAAATGATGCCATGAGTAAACCACCATCTGTTGAAATATAGGATATCATTGTGTGCATATGTATTCATAGTTCAAACGACAGATGAAGATGATATTGTTTGCTAACCTAGGGGTTTTTCCGCTCCTATTTCTAATGCCGCCCTTGGCAGCTACCCATGCTAAAAACCATCATTGGTCTTTAAGCAAAACACTGAACCCCTGGTTGCTCTTTGATCATATATCATTAGATTACTGAACTCGATTTAATAAGGGAAATGTAAATGACACGTGTCACATTCTCTAAAATGTTCAAAATCTAAACGCTGTGTTAAAAAACATGCAGTCCGCTATATATATTTTTTTAAAGGATTTCACAAAGATGTATTGGACCATCAATGTTATCTGCAAATGGTTTTTCTAAATGTTACCAAATGTTTCATTGCTCCGAACTGAGTGGATTTATAATAAAAATGTTCAGTATTTTTCATTAATTATGTTTCTTTAGCAGTTATGCTTATTTTATTGTCCATGACTTGCTTTGCTATTTATGCCACATACACTGACCGCTGAATTAATATAACTGAGTTACAATCAACACAGTAATGTCAGTGGTACTGAAATGTAGAGATAGCTCTTCAGTGCTGCTTTGTATTATTATTTAGCTACTGTGATTTAAAGTGATTTAAATGTCACATTACTTGTCTACAAGAGAGTTCTGCTGGGGAAACCCAATGTGGACATGTGGTTCTGTTGCCTCTTTAAGGTGTTCCTCTTGGATGAGCAGTCGTCATCCTCCCATACTAATATAAAAAACATTGAACTTGTAGTTAGGTTTGAAACAATAAATCATCATTCATTTATTTTAAAAAATCATAAACTAATTTGGGAAGAAATCAATGTCTGCAAAAGAGACAAAAAAGAGGCATAATTTTAGCTTCGCCTGGCTTAGAAATATAGGAAACTCTAGTTAACAATTTCTTGCTACCCAATTATTGATAAATTAAAAAATGTATTCAAAACTTAATCATGTAGCAAAACAATATGTTGTCTGAGTGTGTGGGTTTGTGCATTTGTGCAGCTGTCTAGTAATCAGAGGGAGAACCATTTTTTCAATTTCACCATCACATTGAGGACTAGTTTTTATAAAGTAAGGACACTTTTCTGGTCCTCAAAATGTATTTTTTCTAATGGTTGGGTTTAGGGCTAAGGTGTCAGTTGGGTTAGGGTGAGGTATGCATCTGTAATGCTTAGATTTAGGGTCATTTGTAGGGTTAGGGCATAGAAATGGTTGAAAATGACTGAAAATCAAGTCAACATATGGTCCTCACTACATACTGTATACAAAATGAGTGTGTGTGTTTATATATGTAGTACATAAAGGCTTTAATTAAACTACATTGTTGCTATTTAAAAAATTTATTTAAAATGTGCGGTATATTTTTTTCTAAGTTCAAAAATTTCTACAATAAATAACTGCAGTTCCACTTGTATTTTGCTCCCAAATGTTCAGTGCTATAAAATGTGTATTCCACCTTAAATATTTTAGACCTTTAAACATTTTGTTAGAAGATCATATACCCTGAGGGAATATTTTATATATATATATATATATATTATATATATATATATTATATTTTTTAATGATTATATTTATTACTTGAAAAACTGGCCTTTTTGTTAAAAGAAAACTAATGATTTCTTTTGTTGATCAGTTTGTTGGATTGATATTAACCTTAGTTATATTTTAATAGACACATCAGGATCTAAATAATGTCAGACCTGCAGAACCAGGAAATCAGTTTAATAGTTATAGACTCACAACTTGCCCTTACAGAACATTAATCCTCAAGTCCACCAAAAATTCTACATCAGAATGCCATAAAAGAATACATTATGTACAGGAAGGTACATATTCAATAGAGGTGCTGTGGCTTGACAATAAACAGGCTGGTAGTGCTTGAAAATGTGATGGCAACGATCACCAATGACAGCATGACTGATCTCTTTTTAAAGGGTTTCTTTTCTTTACTCAGATTATATTTGTTCAGTCTAATTAGATTTTGGTTACCTGGACTTTACAATGCTACGTTTTCCAAATGAAAATCTAGTTTCTAAGGTGATGTATGTTTTATTGCAAACATTATAAACTAATTTTGAATAATTATGTTAAAACTAGTTGAAACTAGGGCATTAATGAATTAAGATTTTTCGAAGTTTACTATTTAATAGTGAAAGTCGAGTCTTTGCGTCGGTTTATGACAACATCACATTAAGTCGGGCTGCGCACGGGGGCGAAATTTACTTGCAATACGTCTTGCTGCAGCGACAATCTTATTTATATCCATAAGGTCTAATCAAGCCTTTACTGCAAACTGTACGGTGTGCTCACCTAACCCCTAGAAAAAGCTAATAAGAAACCAGTTTTCCCTGTCGACTCCCTTGCAGGCGTGCATGCACACCTGCCAAGGAGTGTGTAGGGGGGCAAATTTCGAGTTTCGAATTGTTCAGATGTGATTTGAATACGCTTAATTACGTCCACCAGCCAACATTTTGGCCCTGTTCAAAACATAGATTACCAACTATATATACATCTGTAATTTTAAAAGTTCTCCTCCTTTCCATTAGTTTCAGCTGCATATTTTACCAAACAATTAAAATTTTATGAGTTCAGCATTTTCAGTATTACAATAGAAGTGTGTGAAAGCTTTGGTAGCAATTACAGACTTTTCTGTGTTCGCCCCCCCGTTGCTCATCTCAACTCCTGGCTGATTAATTTAATTTATGCCACTCGTGTTGGCTCTTAAATATGAAAACCTCACCCAGCTCACCTTTGTTTATTACAATTTACCACCTCACAGACTCACATCTGTTGTCTGAGCAAATTACTGCTGCTGCCGAGAGAAGCTGGGTGATTTAACTGTGCTAAACAGCAAAACTGTTTTGTTGTCCCTTATTCTTTATAGCATGCACATCTACGGCCCCTGGTTCTTCCAGGGGCTTGATTTTGAATGCACAATGATTTGTTATAGCAAGATAAAAAATTTAGAAATAGACGCATTTTTGTCAGTCTGTATAGTGTAATCAGAGCATAGCTGGATCTTTAAGGAGGTGTTAGCTGACCTCGATGCTGGTGGCCTGGCTTTTAATATACAAGGCAAACATGGTAGGAGTCTGTTCAGCTCTCTGAACGGCTTCAGCTGCTTTTATGGCTCTGCGGCTTGAGGTGCAAACAGGGGACATGGAAGAAGGTTTAATGGAAGCCTTTAGTTTTCTCCAGGAAAAGGGTTACACCATTGTCTTGAGATTATTGAAACTGTAAAATGTCATGAATTCATTATATGATGTTAAACACTCTGTTATTATTTAGTGGCTAGACTTTTTCGTGAAACTCTATGATGATTAATTGTGCAATGCTCTGCTGCCATTAAGTAAACTTTATTGAAAGCTATGAATGTTGTTATTCTAATATGCAAGTGTTTTTCCCTTCAGTAAAACAGTTCAGTGTTAGTCTTACAATCCATCTCTATACTCTTTTTCGGTGTTTGATACTTTCCGATCTAATGCAGAAGTCATTTTAGAAAAAAAATCAATTCAGCAATAATTTTACTCCCTGACTTTTTTGTCATCAGTTGTTACACAGAAGGAAAAATGAAGAAAATGTTCTATTAACAAAACAGAAAACTTTTTTCTCTCTCGCCCTGACACAAATTCTTACATCAAGCCAGGTCTGCATGCCGGCCTGCTCTCACACATCTATTTGATCCAAACATTATCTTTATTGTTCTTAGGCCAAAGGGTCACTAATTTGTTAGTATTTTTAATGTATTTTCACATTAAACATGAATGATGCAGCTGGAGCTCAGAATTTCAATGTTATCCTTATGTAGACCAAAACGCAAAACGTAGGTCGAGATTCTAGTTAGAAGAATGGCAAGTTTTTTGGCAAGTTCAGCAAAATTAGATTGCTGCTACACCTGTGAAGTAGGCAAAGCGAAATTAGCAGGGGTTATTTGAAACCTGAACCTTTTTTTTACATTCGTGTGAGAAATCCAGTCAGGGACTAGCTGTGGCTATGAACAAGGAGCCAGCAGACACAAGGACTGGAGAGCCGTCAGTGGGCGTATGCAGACTCTGCTGCTGGTTGCGTACGAACGCCCAGCTTCGTTGATGCTGCTCTGCCTGGACTGATGGCTCCCCTGTCCTGTGTCACGGAGAGAGCTCTTAAAGTTTTATGTACTTAGCATCACGGATTGAGTAAAGAGAATGATTGCTTTGCTGTATTCCATGGCGGAATAAAAAGACACATTTATTCTAGCAGGAACAGTATTCTGAATCGTATTTGCAGCCGATCATCCCCGATCCTGTCTAAAATTTCATAAAACACAAGCATTTTTTTAATCGGTTGAAAATAGAGAAAATATTGTTGACAAAATATGAAGTGGGTAATACCCTTAGAGGTTTTTCGGTGCCTTTTGTAAAAGAAAAAAAATTAAAAAGAAAAGAGGTTTATGTTAGCACTAGTGGACTGTTTTGTCATACTACCTCCAGCTTAAATACCGGCCAGCCGGGCCTCTGTCTGCTCAAGGGGCTTCTCTGATCTACCACTGTCTTCCTTCCTTCCCCTGCAGTAATTCCTTAGAGACTAGCCCCAGCCAACTGTTTTCCTCCTCCTTGCCAGTCTCTTCCCCACCCTTAGAGCTCTGTCTGCCCGGCGGGCTTCTCTGATCTACCACTGTCTTCCTTCCTTCTTCCGCAGTAATTCTCTAGAGGCTAGCCCTGGCCAACTGTTTTCCTCCTCTTGGCCAGCGGCAGCCTCTTCCCTCTGCCAGCGTTCTCGCACTGATATCCCAATGTTCTTATCTGAGCTCCAGAACGCCGTCTCCCCTAACCAGCAGAACAGCAGGGCCCTTAAACTGAGTCACAGATAGACAGAAGTATTGCTGAAACCAGCTTTCATCCACATAGTCAACAGCAACTTCTTTGTTTGGCTTTCAAAATAAATGATTGTGACTCGCCCTGTAAAACCCCTTACCACCATGTTGAGGTTAAACCGACAACCGGAAGACTAGATGATGCGTAAATTGCTTCTGCTGGCCAAGCGAATTTTAAGGTGAGCAAAAGCAGACAAAACTGATTATATATTTTTGCAGGTTTTTGTTTAGTGTGAACGCACCATTAGGGTCATGGTCTTTATTACAGAACCTTCCAGAATTCCTGGCTGGTGTCTTGAGATGTTGCTTCATTATTTTTCTACATGTTTTCCTCTCATGATATCATAATTTTTTGTCATGTGCAACAGTACTCACTATCTTTTAGGCCTGAAATAATTTTTTTTTTTTTTACTGTATCTCTTTTTATGTTGCTTTTACACTAAATGGCTTCGTCCAGTCTGAATGGCTTTTCAGCTTAACAACACTCTCTTCAATCCTTATTTAGCATCCTTGCCATGTCATTTGCTTTTGTTCTCGGGTTGATTTGTATATTTCATAACGAGACACATTCATCTCTGGGATAGAAGATTATTCTCTTTCCTGATTGTGTAATAAGTGGATATTCCCACGCTATTTATGCTTTTCTATATGCTGTTGAAATGGTGGATGTGGCATCCTTAAACCAACACTAAGTAACTTGTCAAGCTTCGTAAAATATTTTCAGAACTTTAGTGATTATACTTCAACTTACAACTAGTTGAATGATACCTCTGTCATGGCCCGCTTTCACCGGCACACGGCAACTTTAAAGAGGATACAAATAGGAATAACTAAATAAAATTAAATAAAAAAATAAATAAAACTCTGTGAGTTAAACACACACGCACAAAAAACAGGATAACTGATGCCCGTCTATAACTCTCCTTCTAATAAATTGACAAAATTTTGGGGGATATTTTTAATGTCAATCTAAGAAATGTTATGTTGGAGGTTATGCTTGACAATGCACCCGCAGGTTTACTTCCAATTAACTTAAATCTTGTGAATTGATCTATTTGAAGTGAATGAAGACATGACATGATCATCTCTGTTGTCCTAAACTGTTTAAAGTCACGGTAATCTTTGTGTATCTAAACCTTTGACTTCAAAAACTAAACATACTCTGGAATTTAGTTCATATAAGTAAGTTTGCTTTTTTAAACCAGATAAAATGGCATAAGTTTAGTCTGATTAAATATCAGACTGTGAAGAAAAAAAGGGCACGTGTGTTTTCATGCACTCTATGTAAATATGTGGTTTTAACAGAAGAATCGAGCCAACACACTGACGCCCTCATCAGAGTTCCTCCATTTCTCCGTTGCCATGTAACCCTCTATGCTCTGTTTTACATTCATTTACTCTCTCCTTGTCTTCCTCATTGGTCTTTCGCTTCCTTTAAGTTATGTTCCTTTCTGAATTATGCATCAAACTGAAGTAAACCATATTTGATGAGAAAGGCTATTGGTTTCGGGTAACGACAGAGGATTTAGCATGTGAAGACCTTTGTAGCTGTGAGGGAACAAATGGTGTGTATGAAATAGTTAGAGGAATTTAGAGAGAAGGGATGACAGAATATTAAGGGGGGGTTCCCCCACCCTCTCCCTCTCCTCCTCTCTTAACTCCCCTTCTCTTCGCTGACCTTATTTGGTCATGTTACTGCGACTCCAAATAAAGTTCAGAGACACGGAATGGGGGGGAAGGATGGACAGATTGTTCTTTTCCTCCTCTTTTCACTGACTCCGTTAAGAAAGAGCAGTGATCTGATAGGAGATAAAAATCAGAGGAAAACCAGAACTCAGAGGGAGGAGACAAATTCAGCTCTGCAGGGGAAAGTAGTTCATCTATTCCTGCCAAACTAAACCTAACTTTCAACCAGTGTTAAAGTCTTCTTTACTCCTGGCGAGCTTCAGAAGAGGAACTCTCCAGGGACACAAGAGGAACTTCTCTAAAAACACTGTGTCCACATGCAAATAAAGCGCCTGGTGTCCCTCCTGGCAGCTTCCTGCACAGCTTATGAAAATGAACACCACAATTAAGCCCTATTGATAACAGCAGCATGGTCTCGCCTGTGGTTAGACGTGCTGAATGACCACGCCTCCTTTTTGTACCTTTTTTCTTTTTCTGTGCTTGTGTGAGGATCCCTCTAAGACCAGTCTCTTACAGCGTGTTGGAGGATGAGTGTAGGTTGAACACTCACACAGATCCAGGCTGTCTCTGCCTCGTCGCTCCTCCCCAGAGCAGTGAGAGGCCTTTGATCACCGTTTAGGAGAATTATTAATACTTGTTTAAAGTGCAGTGACACACACAGCCAGATCACTGTACATAGAGAGGAAGATGGTTTCTATTTTTACTGCTTGCTTGGCTCTGAGCTTGATATTGTTGATGTTTTATGTTGTGTTGTTTTGGGAAGCTCCCATATATTAAAACTTCCTTCACAATCAGAGACTTCCCTTAGGATTTCTAAGAAAAAGAGCCTTAAAATAAACAAATCTTTAAACTTCAGTTGCATATTTCCGCAAACAACAATGTAATTATACTTTATGTTAGAAAACATTTGTCAATGAAGTTATATTTTTTTGTTTTGATAACATACCATACTAAATGCTAACTAACTAACATGCTAACTAAAGCATTTTAATGATAAAGGTTTTGTGCCATAAGGCCAGTCAGTGTCAAAGACCATTTAACCAAAAACCAATTTGATCTCTTCTAGTACAACATGAGAGAGAGCTGGAAAGACAAGAAAATATGCTACCTTGTCGATCTTTAGAAAGTACAGTACTTGTTACCCTTTGAACTTTGTCAGATCACGGCAGAATTAAATTCAATAAATTTACAAAATAAATATATAAAGAGAAGTGGAAGGAAAAAAAGTAGTATGTGTTTGGTTTTTTGTGCATATGTAGATTCAAAAATATTATATTAATTTACATTACCTCCCCCTAAAGCTATAGTTCATAGAATGACATTTTAACATGTGTGGGTTTTTTGAGGTATGTTTCTACCAGCTTTGTATTTCTACAGGCTGACTGTAATCCTCAGGTTCAAATGACAGTCTCTGTGGACATGAGCGTTCAGGTTGGATTTTTTTAATATGATATGTTTTCCAACTTTGACCAGTCCATTCTAAGATATAAGGATTGCTCTGATCCAAGGGACTCCATCATAGCTCTGGTTGTATTTTTAATCTTGCTTGTCGTTTTTTCAGGTAGAATTATGTCATATTTGTTGAAGAGATGAGATGTTCAAAACTTAAAATATTGTTTTATGTTTTGTTTTGTACCTAACCCTGCTGTAAACTTCTCAACTTTCTTTCTCATCTCTCCACTGTGTTTCTTGGTTTTCTTTAATCTTTTTCGTCACTAGTGTTCATTAACAAACCTTATTTGGTTTCAGTAAACAGTTGGGTTCATTAGGATATATGATCAGACACAAACGGATCATTAGATAATTATAAAACAAATGAAACTATGATAAACAAGGCTGGACAAGGACCTCGTTCTATTTTTTTACTGCACGGAGTGAGGAATACCTAAGGTTAGATATGAATGAATCTAAAATGAGACGGTTGTTCTTCCAGTGTAAGAATATGCTGCCACAACAATGAATGTTGTTTTTGTTATTTTTTTTAACGAATTGTCTTACATCCTTACTATGGTTACCAATAATTGTGGAGGTGCTGCATGCATTTTCATATATTTCCCTTTGATCCGACTGTGCATGTTTTGTTTTTTTATTCACTAAGCACAGCTGATTGATATTCTACCTCTTGTTTCTGTACAGACTGTCTGTTTAAGCTTTGCCCCATGAACCGCTATTCAGCCCAGAAGCAGTTCTGGAAAGCAGCAAAGCCTGGAGGGAACACAGACACAGTGTTGCTCAACAAGCTGCATGTAAGCAAAGAAAACAGCATAATCTTCTCACGGTTATTTCAATCTACAAACCCTCCCTCCTTTTTCGTAATAAAAGTGACAGAGCAAATTTGGAGAGGTTATGAATTCACATTTTGTTATAGATTGAAGAGGGGATGAGACCTTATTTACTAATTATCATTACTTTATTACCTAAATGTATAAAATGGTTTTCTGTGCTTTTAGATGTAAGAGTTAAACGCATCCTTTCTTCTGGACAATTGAGGGTAGACTTCTCTTAAGTCCTTTTATAGATATATTTGGGAACCATTCATTCCTGCTATTATATCTATCTGCCCAGGAGGCTCTCCTTTCACTCTTTCTGCTGAAATCCAATACCATTTAAAGCAATCTGTTTGACCAAAGAGTCATGAAATGGAGGATGGCAGTCCTCCCTGTGGATACGTGAGGCTGGGAATTAGTAAAGTTGCCTCTAATGAAGACTCAAGCTTTCTCAAAGACACTTCTTCCAGAGCTTTTTTTCTTAAAAACAAACAAACAAGCAAACAAACAGACCTGGACCTTAGAGTTTATTCATATATGAGTGGAGCTGATAAGCAATGATCTTGTTGGTTTTAATACATTTTGTCCTCATGTCTCCTTTGAACCCCAGCATGCAGCTGACCTGGAGAAGAAGCAAAATGACTCTGAAAACAAAAAGCTCCTGGGAACGGTGATACAGTATGGAAATGTCATTCAGGTTTGTTTGTGATAAATAATTGCCCTTTATTTTGTGTAAAGTGTATTTTAAAAATGCATAGGTGGCATAAATGACGTTCCTTAAATGCCACCATTAACTACCCTATACTTTAATAAATTACCGTTTATTTTTATATGATATAAGCATCAATATGTTGCATATCTACACAGTCATATAAATTAGGTAATAGCTAACAAATGTTTATATAACAAATGTTTAAATTTGAGTTCCCAAGGCCTGCTCCTGAGCTAAAGTGAGCAGAGTTAAACTTCTATAATAAAATTGAAATCTTTTGCTCATATGGTAAAGATATGCTCCAAGTGCCAGTGAAAGAATATGCAGAAAATTAGGAACAGCATCTTTAGAATTGGTGAAGCTACATCAGCTCAGCATAACTAGACTCCATTGAGTGGTGAAGGTGCACCTTCATAAAAAGGCACATTGTTCAAGTCAAAGGTTTACATGCTAAACCAAAGTATAAATGTTTACACATTAATTTATAACTTTTATTATGTATTTGAAATGCTGTGTTTCCAGGGTGGAGTTATGACACAACATATAGCTTAGAGTTATGCCTGAAAGTTTTCGTACCCTTCCATTAAAGACAGAAAGAAATCAGTGGCCAGTAAAATAAAGTGCAATTAGCAAAAGTAAAAATAGAAAAATGAAAATCCTGACATTTATTATGAATAAATTGATATAGAGATGGAGATTGATAGATTGAAAGAGATAGATGGATATAGAGATCAATGGGTAGATGGATAAATGGGAGAGAGAGTTTTATATCAATAAATATTAATAAATAAATCAAATAAGCAAACCTGTTGGAGCTCCTGAACTAAAGTTTTGTTGAGCAACACTTTGAGGCAATCAGGGAACTCAGTTTTTCTGTAATGTTCAGGAAATGTTCAGTCAGACTTCTGAACCTGTTGTCAGATACTTTGGTTCACTGTTCATGAGCAAGGTGCTTAAGTCTGTCTGGGACGGTTTGTTTTTTGTATTTATTTTCTCTAACGAAAAATTTAAATCCATATTTATTTTACTAGATGACATTTTTATTTTTTTTTATTTTATTCTTTTTCAGTTCTGTGATATATTAATTATTAGTGTGAATTTATCATTTTCTTTAATGGGAGAGCATGTAAAATTGCAAGCACAATTCTAAGTATGTCTGAAAAGAAGAATTTGGTGCACACGTTTAAATCTATTCTGGATTTCTCTAATTTGCTGAGGTTATACAATTATTAAAACCTGCTGAAATGTATGCATATACTCCCACTCTCTCATTAGGTGCCTAAAAACAAGTGGAAAAAAAGACAAGTACAATCTTGTTGTTACCATCAGCCAAGTTCTGGTATAGTTTCACATTTGATTGGCTTGCGGCTCAGAAAGGATAACGTTTATATGAACTGGTTGAATAATTTAAAGGTAGTTTTGTTTCATAATTGTTTCACTAATTTGTGCAATACACAAGTACCCCAAGCTGCAAATAATGTTTGACTGCAGGGACACTGATTTTAGGTGAGAAAGCCTCACCTTATGTCCTCCAAACAAACTTTTTGTCATTGTGGCCACACAACTCTATGTTCGACTCATTCAGCCAGACTATTATCATCAATCTATTATGATGTTAAACTTCCATAGAGTTGGTGACTATTGTATTCCTGCATCATCCAGGTTTTGATGAACCATGGAGTTTCTTGAAGGTTGTTTGATAACTTCACCAGTTTTGCTTCAAACATTTGATTATTTGTAGAGTCTCTGCAGCTTTATAAGGGATGATTTTATATACTTATTGGGCTTGTTTCCACATATTTGAGACCAAATATATATATTTTAAACTGTGGATTAGAGAAAATGTATAATACAATTAAAGGTTAAACCAATTTCATTTTGATTCACTAAGGTTGCTTGTTGCATACTTCCTCCAACAGTTCGGATGCATCACTTAAAACCCCCAAAATAATGACATTAATGGCCATAATGTTTGTGAATCTCTGTCCAACTGCGTTTATGTTGTGTTCTACATATTTCTAATATTGAAAGCTGTGCTTTAAATGCAAGCTGCTCTCTTAAGTGGGCTGCACCATCAGAAACCCTCACTGCTTTCTGTTCTACACAGCTGCTTCACCTGAAGAGCAACAAATACCTGACGGTGAACAAACGGCTGCCGGCTCTGTTGGAGAAAAACGCCATGAGGGTGATGTTGGACACTGCAGGAAATGAAGGCTCGTGGTTCTACATTCAGCCCTTCTACAAACTGCGCTCTATCGGCGACAGTGTGAGTGTTTCAGTCTGTAGAAAGTTGAGAGCGACAGCATTAGACTCCATGTTATAGGACAAATAAGTCCAATAAGTTCAAGAAATGAGAACTAGAGTACTCGGGTATTACCTTAAAGTTAAAAGATATACCTAAACTTTGTAGTGTAGAACCACCTTCCATTGAAATTAGAGCGGCAGTTTGTTTCTCTACCAAACTGGTGAGTGTTAGGATGTGATTTTTACCTTCTCCTCTTTTTTGCAAAAACAGTTAAGGCGAAGTAAACTTGAATGGATTCTCATATAATGTAGATTCCAGTCTCCACATCAACTAGGCCACTCTAATGCATGAGCAGGTTTTCATGTAAACCAACCTGAATCAAACTTGAATCCTCACTAAGATTTTGTCCTGCAGCCTTTCAATGTGTCTCCTGTCCAACACACCTAGATCAAATGGCTGAAATTCTCCTTCCCACTAATGACCTTATTATTTTACTCAGGTTTGTTGAAGCAGAGAGAAATCTAGAAGTTACAGGACACCAGTCCTTGAAGACTGGATATTGATATCTGATCTAAAACAATCTATTGAAGCTCTGGCTCTATATAGGCTAAACTTTCACCCCAGTTTCAAGTGTTTGTAGCCTCTAACAGATGTTCACCCATTATTAACCTGTATGTAGCTGCATCCATACTTCCCCTCCTTCAGACTATATTTCTGGAGTATACAAAGTTTTAATTTCTTAATTTTAAATCTATCAGCCTGCTGCAATGAGCTTTGTGGCCCTTTTGGAGTAATTTTTGTTCAGATTTGTTTTTCCTACAGATCAGATCACAGGAAAAAACGTTAATACTACAATGAAACAAAAGTTAAATGTGCACTATTCATTTTCTAAAATCTTTCATCTATTGTCTTTTATTATATCTTGTGAACTTGGTAGACACATTGCTTTTCTAACATCTCTTTGTTGGCCTTGGATCAATTTTTTTTTGCTGGAGAAAAGACCAAAAATATGAAGAGCTGTTTTAATTCAAAATTATATAAATAAATAAATGCTGCTATTAATAAATTATTCATAAATATTCTGGGAATTAAATAAATGTCACCATGAAGTAAAACTAAATAAATGTTTTGAGACATTTTTAACTATTTTATTTTAAATTATTCTAAGATTTATTTATTTACTTTTAGATGTATTTATTTATTTATGCATTTATTTAATTTATTTATTTCATAATGGAGTTTTATCTTTTGACACTTGTAATTTTTAAAAGCTACTTTACATAATTTAGGGACCTTTTTTTCGACCCTGTGTTTCATTTTCAGCACTTTTTATTACATGTTTTCATACTCAAATGAGTGGGCGGGGTTTTTATCTTAGTGGTGCCGCTGGTCGGGGGTCAGGTATTCAGAGGAAAACAGAAACTAGCTAACAAAGTAAATAACAGCAGAAGAAGCAAGAAAAGAAAGATTTGATGTCAATATTTTGGTGGCCTTTTGGAGAAAGCTTCTGATCCTTCTACATGTATTCAAGTGATTTACAGGCTGTGTCCAAATTCTTTATTGTACTACTTTGGTTGCCCGGCAACTGTGACATCATGAGGCGCAGACCTATGAAGTCTAAACATGATCTTTTTTTACTTGATTTATCATGATATATATGTTATTTATTAGAATAAAACAAATCCTTGAAAATGAAAATGAATATGGCATCATTCTTATGACAGGTCTTAAAGAGAAATAAGAAGTGCAATAAACGACATATGACAAAGGTTAACGTAAAGCCTGCATAAATGATTGTTTAGATGAAGATAAGGGGTCTTCATTTAGATTTTTAATGGGAGATGTTGACAAACAGGGTATGCCTTCAGCATTCAGTGTTTTGATGGTTGAGCTGGAAAAAAAAACATCCGTTTCTGTTTTTAAAATAAATTCAAAAGTTTTTGCTTGATCCTGACTATTTGCTCCGATTCTTTGTTTATTTAGTTCTGGAGGAACAACAGCATCTGTACAGCTAAGAGCTACAGTAATTATTATTATCCTGGAATCTCATTCCTCCAGAAGAGTTAAATAAAATGAACTTGTTTCGAAGCTTTACTTTAATTTTAGTTAAGATTCACAGGACAACAAATAACATTTTTAAATAAGCCAAATATGAGCATTTCAATATTATCTGAATGAGTCATGTGTTAAACTACCACCCAGAAGTTTAACCCAGCAGAAGGTTCAACGCTCCCAGTAGGAAATCAGGCGCCTTCTCTATGGGAGGGAGGAAAGACACCCTGACTGTCTAACAGCTGCCGAGTTGAGTTGGTTCTGAGAAACCAAAAACCCTTTTTTTAATCAGTTATTTTGGGTTCTAGAAAATATATTTAAAATTTTATTCACAATTTTGCTACCACTGTACGCCACTGCTGCTGAGCCTGACCAAGCATAACCTCTTCGACCTGCACTGAATCATAGAAATTGGTGATAGTGCTGATCCATCCTTCAGATCGACAGGGATCTGTCTGCAACCTGCAAGACGGGCTGCCACACAGAAGAACCCCGCCCTTCATTTGAATATAAGAACATGTAGCTTTAGAAATAAAAATTTGATAGAAATGTCTTAAAGCATTTATTTAGTTTTACTTGATTGTGATATTTATTCATTTGATAGAATATTTAACAGTTATTTAGCAGCATTCATTTGTTTTTTCATGTATTTATTTATTTAGTTTTGAATGAAATGACTCTCCAAACAAAAACACTCACAGTTATATATACATATATACACATGAAAAAAAAAAATTAGAAATAATTTTGTAGCTCACTTAGATTATCAATTTATTAGCAAATTGTAATTGTTTATTCAACAGTCATGACTTTGAATATTTGCAACCAGGTTTTGTTCATTTTAGTCTTTTTATTTTTTCATCTGTTTGGCACATTTAATAAAACAAAAAGAAAGTTAAATTCTCCTCAAGCCAAATTACCACCATCTCTTCTTTTGTTATATGATAAATTACCAAAGACTTGATAAAGGACCAAATAAACATCACTGGAGATCAAGCTTCTTTCTCATTCATTTTTTTAAGTATTTTTTTAAAATGTTTTCTGCAAATACTGCAAAGTACAAGTTTTACTCCCTTGTTTCAGATTTGTATCTGCTGTTGAATGAAAAAAACCCAATTAAATTGGACCTTTTTTAAACACAAGTTCTGTTCAACTATAGGAACTTATATTATTCATAGATTTTACAGTAAAACCTTTAATAACATTTAAAGAACATTTTAAACAAATATCTGTGCTTCCAAACTGATATTTTTGTTTTATTGCAGCTACTCCATTTGTAAATATACTTAGTTCCTGAGTCTCAAAGATTTTTTTCACAAATCTACTCTTGAACCTTCTTTTCAGTTGTTTGTGTTTGATACTCAGTGAAAAAAAACTTGTTCTTACTTTTGCTGCATGTGTGTTTTGTGTGATTTGTGCAGGTTGTGATTGGGGATAAAGTGGTCCTGAACCCAGTAAATGCTGGTCAGCCGCTACATGCTAGCACACATCAGCTTGTGGATAACCCGGGATGCAATGAGGTTTGCTTCAGTTTATCCTAACCACCCCTAATTCCTGCTGCTTGTTTATTCACTGTATCCCAGAAGCCTCACTGTCCTGCAATTTTACAGGAAGCTAAACCTGCCACTGTAATACTTTCTTTTTGTTGTTTTGCAAAGGTGCAGAGATGGAACATTGTTTTCCCTTCGTTTACATGATGTGACTGAATTATATCATAATATCCAGCATATTTGAACAAAATGAGAGTTGGTGTGATTAGCTCTTTAATGTGTCCTGGTGTAAATTATACTTGTTAGGTCTTAATCACTTGTGTTGCGTTTTAGACTTTAAACATATTCCAAGGTGATTCTCTGGGCACAATCTCCAGTACTATTATGTTTATTAATAACATTTTTACCTCTTGTTCAGATTTTGGGAAACATCCTTCAAACTCAACTTTCCATGTAACCTACCTTGTTATTTTGTCCCTAATCGGTTGTGTTTAATTAAAGCAAGTTTTTCAAATAGGTATCAAAAGAGGGTCTTTTTTTTTTTTTTTTGTAGATCTAAACGTAAACTTTATTGCTGTCTTTTACTTTTAGTCCTGCTGTAACATTTGCGTTGCCCAAACAACACTGCACTGTTTTTGAGCATTAATTCTGCATCAGGTCCTTACATGGATCAAAGTGTTTAGTATTTTGTGATATTAAACTTTGATCATCTGAAACATTAAAGTGGGAATAAAAAACTAACCATAAAGAATATTTAGGAAGTTTTTTGTTGTTTTTTTTTGTTATACTTCAGATAGAATAATAACACTGAATCTTTGCAGAGGAATCAAAACTTCAATCACATCCAGCTCTGTTTGTTTTTCAGGTGAACTCTGTAAACTGCAACACCAGCTGGAAGATTGTCCTGTTTATGAAATGGAGCGACAACCAGGAGTGCGTCTTGAAAGGAGTGAGTTTCTCAGCAACTATCACATAAATCTGATTATTTACTTCAAATGGCCCTTTTTTTAAACAACAAATGTTTCTTTAGACAATATACATGTAGTATGAATATAAATATGTTGCATTGTTTAAAGTAAATAGACCTGCTAGATAATTCACACCTTTAGTTAAATTATTTAAGAGTTTTTCTAATGTTCTGCTTTGCTTACAAACCTTGCAGTAGCATAAGGTTGCTTGTGTGATCCTAGTGGGATGTTTGGTTTGTTTGTTTCAATTTTAGTACCTTCAGTCAACAGTACTTGCATGTAAATGAGCCTTTAAATCACTTTACAAGCTCTATATTACAGATTCTGTGTGAAGTAACTCACCGAGAAGAACTTTTGGTCTTGCTGACACCAAATACCTACAGCATATAAAACCAAACTGATTTTAATACTTGAAACGTATTTAGTGAGACTATTATCTAATATATTGATCAAATGTTGATCATTATAAATTGTAAGCATCGTTTATGATTGACCATATTTATCCATAAGTTGCTGCAATCTCTCTCTGCAGGGTGACGTTGTACGGCTTTTCCATGCAGAGCAGGAGAAGTTTCTCACATGCGACGATCACAGAAAAAAACAATACGTTTTCCTTCGTACTACTGGACGTCAGTCTGCTACCTCGGCAACCAGCAGCAAAGCCCTCTGGGAGATCGAGGTGAGAAACAATCAACTGAAATGGGTTTTTGCTGGATGTACTTTAAGTTGAAGGTTGTTTCTACTTTATTATTTATTTATTTATTGCTTGTTTGTTTCAGGTCGTACAGCATGATCCATGTCGAGGCGGGGCAGGCTACTGGAACAGTCTGTTCAGATTCAAACACCTGGCTACTGGACACTACTTGGCTGCAGAGGTCAGTCTGTCCATCTCCATTTTTGTCATGTTGGCTTGTGAACATCTGAAAGACAGTTACTGTTGAATTTGTGCAGGTAAACCCAGAATATGAAGAGGAAGCCCTTGATTTCTGCTCTCCGGTGAGAAAGTGGTGCAGAAAGACTTTTTTCTTTTTTCATCTGTGGCGCAGAGTTTTATTTAAATGTCCACAATTGCAAAAAGGAGCTTCTTTAAATTGACTTTGACACTTGGTGCATATTTTAACATCTTAAACCTGTTTTATAGCTCTTATGTTTTTGGTTGAGATATAAGAAATGTATTATGTACTTAATTATTGATTAAGTTTACTATATAAAGAAGATTTGGTTTCAGTTTGAACAACGTCAAGGTGTAATGCTATTAATGCCCAGCAGAGGGCGCTTAATTTCCATCAGCTTCCTTAATAAATGCTCAGTTTGCATTATCTTGTTAACCTAAAATTTTCAACATTTTTCTGACAGTCGGTGAGAGATGAGTGAGGCGGTTTGCTGCAGTCTCTATTTTTTTCTTTAATAAGAAAGAGAGTTTCTAGGCAAAATATAAAGATTTGACATTCTATTATATTTTATTTAACTCTATCCATCTACCCACCCTTGCTAACCTCTTATATCTCTGTTGATATTCTTTTAACCAGTCAATTGCTAAAAACAAAAGTTGCTTATGAATTTTTTCTGTTTTAAATTAATTTTATAATAGTATTCTTTTTTCCTGTAGCTCGACTCAGAGCAGCATGCGCTGAGATCCCGGTTAAAAAATGTCCAAGATAAGGTCATGTACACACTCATATCTGTTCCTGATGGAAATGACATCTCCTCCATATTCGAGTTGGACCCGACCACCTTAAGGGGGGGAGACTCTCTTGTGCCCAGGTAAGAAGGAGACATTGCGGTGGGGGGGGGGGAGTTAATGTTTGTGCTCCATAAGCGGTTGGAAAGATATTCATCTGAAAAACATTATGTAGCAGTTAGGTGACTTCCAAGGTATATTAGATAAATGGAATATTTGTAAATAAGGACCAGATTAGACCTGCGGCTATTGGATATTTAAGTAATTAATTAAACCTGCGATTATTAGATTATTCTAGAAAGATTCTTAGTAAATCAAGAAAGATTCTTAGTAAATCAAACTACCTCAATAAGCATGTTTTTGTGTATAAAGAATTATCGTATTTTGTACATTTTAAACGCATTCTTACTGGATAAAACATAAAACAATGAAATTCTCAGAAATGCCATTTCAGAAGTTCTGCATTGCTCATCGATCATCGAAGATGTTATGTCTTCAATACAAGAAGCATGTATTTGTTATGGAGTTTTGGTGTAATTATTGCTATGAATGGTTTATTCTTTCAGCAAAGGGCATGTTATAGATACACTCTGGTCTTAATACCTTCTTCTGAGCCCTTCTTCTTGTTCTTATAAACCCATAAGACTGTTTGCTTCTTGTGAAGCCATTTTCTAATAAACGGTTAGAGCATTGCAGCTACAATAATTGTCTGAAACCGAAGGTTCCTGGAAACATAATCACTAGAAATAAGCAATGTGCTGCAAAAGGAAACATTTTTAGTCTTTTCATATTATTATATTTTTTAACAATGCCTATCTCCTTTTCTAACAAAGACAAGTTTTTGGTTAAATGGGAATCATTTCTTCATTTAAATATGCCAAGAGTCTAAATAACTGTGAGGTTTATCTGTATAACATCTCTTTGGAAGCGTCCATGTTTGCATTTAATTTTGCGTTAAATAATATTGCTTATTTTTAATTCATTTTTTACAGAAGAGAACTTTGGTTAGTGGCCATTATTCAGTTATTAGACAGTAAATATGCAGGAAGAGACAGATGTTGTAATGCTCCAGAGGTCAGAACTTGAACCCTTGGTCCTCAAGGACTAATAACCTTCCTATATGGGACATCCGCTCTGCTACTGGGCCACAAGTATTAAAGCCTTTCTGAGATCTTTTATGTAAAACAGAAACTCTGGCCTGTTTCTTATGAGCCCCAGCCATTGGAAACATTTTCATGTTACTGGTTACACTGGCAACCTTTAATGTAGGGTTGGAGCTTTCCATTTCACTAATACTTCAGTAATACATTGTTATTTCTGTTGATCTAAAACAGGGATCTGCAACCTTTCTAATCCAAAGAGCCATTTTCAATGAGTCCAGCTAAATAAAGGTCATTCAGAGCCAAAAATGGCCTTTAAAACACAACTTTTTTGTTAAATACATGCAATAGGAAATATGTTGTTATTTGAAACAACAGTTCAGTTCCTGTTTTAGTTTTATAAAATAACGACAAAATCTAAAAGTTCATTAAAGAAGAACCATTGACTTTGAATTTTGTTTTATAGATCATTTTATGTAAAATACAAAACAATTTCCAAGTTAATGACAATAAGTATAGTTCTAAAAACACCCCTTTCATGTCATTCTGTGGTGATTTCAAGTGATTTTCCAAAAACCCGGCAAAAGCTTGTGAGAATAGTATTTATTAATATACTGTGTTGAAGACCATTAGTTGGCTCTTCTTAAAATTTTTAGCCACTATTAAAAGCCGTTGTATAGGTTTTATATA
>JAUZNJ010109382.1:59305-75395 GCA_034780135.1 Jordanella pulchra | reverse complement strand
AGAGTCTTGAACCTTAAGCTTATTTTATTTTATCAAGCTCCTGATGAAAAGATAAATAAATGTCTCCTTAGTTTTTCATTCCCAAAACATATTTCTGACAAATACAGTGAACACAGCGACCCCAGTACATATAAAAAAAAAAACTAGAAAAAGGTTGGATTTAAAAAATTATTATTATATATTAATAAAAGTTGAAGTAACGTCCTAAGTTATAGGCTATTCTGAAATTCTTCTCATGAACAATTTCCTGTATATCGATCTCCAGAAGAATTAACCTTAACATTACCTTTTAAACGCACACGAATGTGAGACAGAAACACCTTCACCTTCTGTAGAAATTAGAGTCCATCCAAGCACTGCCATCTACTGACCAAAACATGCAGGTGCAGGTTCCATGAACCAGAATGCCTGATGGGATCCGAGGACAATTACTCAGTTCAGGAATATTTTTTCACCGGAACCTCACAAAATATGTAAAATTAAGTGAAAAATTGTGAAAAAAGTAGATGGTTAAATACAGTTTTGTGAACAGATCACTCTTTTAAAATGTATTTCTTAGTGAGCTGACAGATTAAACTGCACACATTTATTCGATAAAACGCATGACTATTTCTGGCAATAATCCTAAAAGTCTAAATCGTTCTGTCTGATCTGATCTGTGTTTATTAATATATTAGAATATAATCAGTAAGTTCATCTGTTTGTTTGCTCAATAAAAAGTAAAACTTATTTTCTTAAAAAGAGCGACAAATTTCAATTTTTTACTGTTTTTTTATTATTTACTGTAAAGTACGCGACTCAGTTCTTTGTTTTTTAACATTTCTGCATCAATGTGACGCGAAAAGGAGGCGATCATCCTCAGGCACTACTGTGGTGTTCAGGAAGTCCAGGTTGTGATTAAAGACGGTATTGGTCCTATGATAATGTAAAGTCCTGCTGAAAAAACAAATGTAGGCTACATCTTAATGAAGCTTGTTTGTAGAATGAAAAGAGAATGAGTAGGAAATGTTTCCATTGAAAAGCTAAATTTGGACAAATGACCCTCATTACAGTCTGTTTTCTTGTCAGCCCAAGTAAGACATGTTTGACATTGTGTTTAGTTCAGAAGGTTCAAAGCATGTGAGAACTGTAGCTCATGTTCCGGAGTACATCTGTGCACCGATTTCTACTCCTAGATGAACTTGGCTTTACAGTCATCTTTAGGTTGGAGTTATTGCTGTTGTTTGGGCATTTTTTTCGACCAAACTTTTTCCCTCCACTCAACTTTCCTGAACATCTGAGCTCTAGCAATTTGGAAACCATATTGATAAAGTTAACAGGAAGTATAACTGCATACGTATGATGCTATACATACGTGGTAGCTTCTTTAACTAAGATAAATTAATGCTGGAAAACACACAATTCTTTGTTTTTATGTTAATCTTTCCTCTGAAATGCACTGGCTGCAGAAGGTAAATAGTCGTTACAAATTATTCTTAAAGCTTTATTAAAATAATAACAGAGACGTTCAATTATTAAATGTTTGCTTTTATTTTTTATCTTTTATTTTTTTTTTTCAAAGTTCCTTGATAATCTTCACAAAACTGCAACGTATTCCATACTTCTCAAGCTGACGGTGTGTCTCTCGCTGTTCCAGATTATCGGTGGAGGAGGGGGGTGTGGGGGGAGGAGGTTGTGCGCCGTTCTGGACAGAGTCCTGAAAGGATGAAAGCAGCTATACTGTTTTTTATTTACCAGACAAATAAAAAAAAATGTTTCAGAGACTCTGCGTTGACGCTCTATGTTGCAACGCTGCGAGGTTCGTGGTCCGAGTCTCTGCATGAGTCCTGGTGCTCCAGGCTTTGCCAAAAAGAGGTCGACTGGAGAAAATCTTAAGGGGCTCAGTAGCAGAACTGTGAACACATGTGCATTTGTGATTGGAGGCTTTAGGGGTTGCATCACAGAACAAATACAGACAACAGGCCGAGCACACAGAAATGATTCCTTCCTGAGACAATTGGTGCGTTACAGTAATGATAGTCCAGATAACAGGTGTTAATGATGGTGAAGGCGTTTTGGTGTAAAGTGAGTCACAGGGCGCCCGGCTGCTCTGGATCCGTCACACGTTTCTTCCTACAAGCTGCTTGCTGTTGAGCCTTCACTGACAGGCACCAAAAAAAGACCGCTACAATCAAGTCCTGTCCCATCCGACTCAGGCCCATTCATTCAGAGAGTACCGAGAATAACAAGTGTTAAATACAAAAGGACAAACCCTCCCTCACAGTAAAACCTGCTTTAAAGCTGACCTGTTGGGAGCTAAGTGAGCCGTCCAGCCTTCACGCCGCATTCAATCACCTTTCTTTCTGCCAAAAGGTAAAATAACAAAAGCTGTGCTTCAACAGGAGTGTTTATTTACAGGCATGGGCCGGGTACCGGTATCAGTGTTTGCCGAGGTCTGAAAAAGATTAAAGGGGAACGAACATGGGGTGCGGCTGAATCAGTCAGAGCCTTTAAACAAACATTAGACGTGTCCAGACGGGTTATTGAAGGCGGGTTTTAAAAAGGATCCCCAGAGGAACCAGTTTGTTTAACAGAAAATAACAGTGTCCAATGTTTTGGGGTGTGTCGCCCTTTATGGTTCAAAACAACTTCGATTTTCCCATCATAGCTTTTCATGCGATGCCTGAGGGGGCTGGACTGGTTGGAGTTCTAAGTCTGTCCCTCTGGGTAAGTGCACTGCTAGTCAGCTGGCTGAAAGAACTTTGTTACACTTTTACCCCTCAAAAAACAAAACAAAAAAACAATTCAGCTTAAAACTATTTATCTTACTAGCTTGTTTCCTCTGGCTTGAAGTACTATTAACATTTTGAAAGCTTTTCAGATGGAGAAGCACATGAAATCTGATCCCTTGGTGGGAGATAAAGATTAGGGTGATGGGAAGGAGAACTTCCAACCCCAAAAACTTAAGAGGACAGATAAACTCTCAAATAAGCAGAAATTACTCAGCTATGATAAGAAGGGCTCATATGTTGATCGAGGGAATAAATAACTTTCAACATTCGTTCTTATAATTAAACACAGAAATGTATTTTTACAGGTTTTCCAACAAAAGAAGGGGCTGTAAGAAGAGTTTGAAATATAAATGAGGTTTGTTGATAACTTGGGTTTAACGTTACATCGACAGAAACACCTTCACCTCCCGTAGATCAACCGTTGCATCGAATATGTTTAGCATATTTTGCTTCTACCAGTTTCTGCTGATTCAGTTCTTGCATCAAGCAGTCATTGTTCTGTTTTATGTTAAGAAATGTTTCTTTTTATTTTAAATTAGACAAGCGTATTTAGTTATTGTGTCATTTTTATCATGTTGACAGAGGAAGAAGAAGCAACATCAGGTTAATGAATCGGCCCAAAATAAGTTTAGCAGCACATATCAGGGATTGTTTAGGCTGATGTTGCAATAATCAATATTTTTAAGGCTTCCGCCTTAAAATAACAAACAAAAACAAATTGTAGCGGTTGATCTCTGATATCGATGGTTTCATTCTTTCAGTTCCCTGAAAAGTAACACGGAAATTAATGAGTGATTATTTTGAATCTAAGAAAATGTAAGAATTTAAGTTTTAAAATCATATATTATCTGATAAATACTACAGACATGTATAAATAAATGTCTTTTTTTCCTGTTAGAAACTCATGTCTGGGATTTATAATCAAGCAAATACGACCACTTTCACTTTTATTTGTGTTTTTATTACAATTTTCCTCGATCTGAAATCAAATAGTTAGAAAGTGTGGCCTTTGTTTACTCCTAGTGAGAGATGCGAACCGGCCCATGCCTACTTATCATAGAGTAAAGACACAGCTTTGCACTGAGAGGGGCAGATGTTGGAGTCGTGTGCGAAGGTCACATTCTGAACAGCCAGTGATCAGTGAACGGCTCGTCCGACACTTTAGCAGGACACAAAACATGAAAGAACTTCCTTCAGTAAAAATGTGCTCAAAAATGTATTTTTTCTTGAACCACAAAAACTAGAACAAAACACATAATTTGAATAAAAAAAACAAAACAAAAAAAAAAAAATCAGGTGAGTCCTAAAACTCTTCATAGTTTTAAAGAAATGAATACAGCTTATTTACACAAACTCAAAGCCACTTAAAATACACCTCAATAATGACTCTTCATTAATTTGATTTCTTGAGAGGACCTGTGACGATATCATACAACCAAGTTCATACAATCAGTTTTCTTTTCATTCTCTTGAAGGAAAAAAAACAGAACAAAAAACAAACAAACAGAAGAAGTGAGGATTAAAGGGAAAAGAAATCCATCCTGGAATAGTTGGTGATATTCATCGTTTCCTGTGAACATTTGTGTACGACTCGAGAGAAATGTCAACATCATTTTTTTTCTTTTTTGTTATTGGTTATAATATACAAAGGTGAAACTGAAAGTCTGTCATTAATCTTTGATAGGTATGAAAGAGATTCAAAGGAGTTCTAATCTCAGCGCGGTAAACTTGTCCTGGTCTCAGCCGCCCGTTTCTCTCCCCAAACACGCCAACCACCTTAGTTACGTAATTCTTTATATATATTTATATATCTTTTGTACAAAATCTGGTTGTTTTTCTTTGAAAATGAAAACAAAAAATGCGGAAAGACCCGAAGTCTTTAGAGGAGTAGGGTTTCCGATGAGCTCCGAAGTTGTAGCCTGCTTTAGAGAAACGACGACGAAGAGTGAAGGTCAGTCATGGTCTCCGTCCCGCTGCTCTCGCTCGCTACAAACAGCCGCTGCGTCCAGACGTGTTTCCGTCCTTTTTAAGGGAAGGAGGAGAGAGGAGAGGAGATGGAGGGAGGTGGAGGAGGAGTGGACAGCGGGCTCCTCCGGCGGCCCGTTCCAGCCTTGCCCCACCCCCCTCCTGTCTGGAGATAAAGGAGGCGGCTCTGCCAGTTTCCTGTGATCATCAGTTAGGATCAGAGCCCGCCTCCTTGCCCCCCCGCCTCCTTCTGTTCAGAACTACATGGGAGGAGACGACATGACGAGGAAAAAAACCCACTAAAAAACAAGAGAGCGGTTACTACGGCGACTGGGTGGCGGGACTGCTTTGGGCCGAGCTGGGGGACAAACTGGGACTGCAGCTGCCTGGGGGGGCTCCGCTGGGCCTGCTGCCTGCAGCTCCACTCTCCAGTCCCTCCGAATTCTCCAACATCTCCTGGATGAGAGGCGGCATGGATCCCGGGATCTCCATCTTCAGTGTGATGACGCGCTCCGCCCCTGGAGACCGACAAACCAAACATCAGCGCCGCACGTCTTGATAAAGATGGATACCCTAACCCTTCCTCTACTTAAAACGAGTTCAACCATTACTTTACCTGAGTCCTTTTTTTGGAACAGATATCAGACTTTTACTTAAGCAAAGAATAAGAAATATTGCAGCTTCTAGCATTACGGCAAAATGTTTCACATGAAAACAGATAAAAACCAAATTACTGGATTACTGTACCTTTATGTGTCAAGTTAGATAAAGGTTTTAGCAAATAGCTGTTTCTAAATCATTTAAATCAAAGAAATCCTAACAGTGATTTCCATTATCACAATGAATGAGGGCAAAGTCGATCTGATCAGCGATGAACTACAGACCTTTGGCGCTGATGCTTCTCAGATCAGTTATCTTCATCAGCATCTTGGGGAACATGTGAGGTTTGTGGGGCCTCCTCTTCCGTACATAAATCTTCAGGGCCTCCAGGAGAGGCTCCTGCAGGACGTCCACTTTGTCTGCTTCTTCTAAATCTTGTCGATCTAAAAATAAATCAATAAAAATGAGAAATAAATGAATTAAAGAATTACAAAAAACCCAAAGAGATGTTTCAATAATCTGCTGCTTTGTTCTTTTGAAAATATATATATATACAAAAAAAAAACTTCAAAACATAAAGATTGTTTATCTGCTGGAGAAACATTTGATGTTTGAGTTTAATACTTCAAAGACAATAAATAACAGTCACTGTTAACAAGGTGAAGTGGTTTAATAAGAGACTCTAGAAAGGATATTTTAGTCATTATTTTATATTTATAGTCACCCGTCTATTTACATTTTATTAACACAGTGACCCAGTCTGCCTTTAAAACACACATTTTACACAGATTTCTGCTCAATCTTTCATTTTCACAAAGAATTTGCCTAAAGGCATTAGCAGCAATGTTTACATGTTTTAAATAAATGGCATTTCCACCTGCACTACTTAAATACTCCATTAGAGGGCAGTATAGCAGGTGATGCAGCAGGTTTTAGAGGGAAACAAACTTTATTAGAGAGCTGGAGGCCTATCAAAAGTTTCGTACACTAAGGGTTGAGAGGTGCGTCATACCTCCACACAGCAGGCAGATGGCGCTAAGAAGCCCCGTTTCTGCATCATCCATCTCCAGAGGCAGGAGCTGGTTGGCGAAGGCAAAAACCAGGTCTGTGAGGGGACCAAAGCCGGCGTTATGCATCTGGGTTCGATTTAGCGTGAGTCCATCTGAGAAGGTCATGGTGTCTTGCTCCGGTGTGTAACGCGTACAGATCCGCAGTATCTGGAAGGACAGAAGATATGAAAACAAACAGCTGATATGAAATGATTGAATGTGGATGAAGAAGAGAAGGCCCTGTTCGCACCAGAATATCCAGACAGGCAGCTTTGAGCAGGGTGATCTGGTCCGCGATGGTGAGCGTGGTGAAACCCGGCAGCTGC
Organism: Jordanella pulchra; assembly: GCA_034780135.1. Lineage (NCBI taxonomy): Eukaryota > Metazoa > Chordata > Actinopteri > Cyprinodontiformes > Cyprinodontidae > Jordanella > Jordanella pulchra. The sequence continues at coordinate 68,684 of JAUZNJ010109382.1, read as the reverse complement.
TTGGCAAACTCCACCGTCTTTATGATGCACTTGGTGGAGAGTTCGCTGAACTTGTCCCACAGGTCTATGTCCAAGGAGACACGCCGTTCTGAGCTGTTAGTCTGTGAAAACATCAACGGGTCAGTATCAGTGACAGACGCAAGCGACGGCTGCAGGCATGACTTAAAACCACACAAAGGGATACGAGGGGGATTTCTGCAGCCACTGACCGTAGTGTATTTGCCCAGCTGGCAGAGAGAGGGGAAAGTATCCTGATGCGCCTTGCGAACCCTGTCGATCATCTGCTCCGTGTCAGGACTCAGCACGTAGCTCTCTGTGCACTCCTGCTTCTTCTCATCCTTCTTCTTCTTGTTCCGGTCGTTCCTCACAGCTACAGAGAGCAAACAAAAAAACACAAGGATTTAAATCACAAAGCGCCTCACAAACAAAGTCCCACAAAAAGAGCGTTTTCTGATTTTTACAGTAGAAATACCAAGTAGCATCTATTTGATTTTTACAATCTGAAAGCTGAAAAATAGCAGCATGTATTTGTTTTTGAGGCCCAGTTAGAACAGAAACGATTCATCCATTATTGACATATTTGTCACCTAATTTAAAAAAGGAATAATCGATAGCTGGAGTAATTAGCTGAAAGAAAAACTCACTGAGAGCAGTAATGATGTTAAACCTGTGAAAAATATAGAAACATTTTATATTTAAGAAGAAAAAACCTGTTTTTAACACGTTCTATCCAGAAGTCACAAAGTGAAATAATTCTAGCTTCACCTGGTTTAAAACTTCAAGAAAATCTTCTTTAAGGACCTTTTTTCTATCTGATTATTGTTTGATTTATTGAAAGAAATATGAATTTGCTAACATTCGTTAGCTGCAGCTCTGATGACTTTATACTTTATGCTAAAACCTTCCACTGCAAGTACAGCAGCAACCTCCACATTTCATTATTTAGAATTATAAAAGCTCCCTGCTTATGAAAAGCACACCCACAGCATAATACTGTCGCTTCTGTGTCTCTTTAAGGGATGTTGAGCTTCGGATGATAGGCAGCGATAGTTTTCTACCACAGAGGTTGTTCCACTTCACTGTACTTGGTGGTATCAGAGTAAACCCTAAACAAGTCTCACAGTTTTTGCACTCAGAATAGTTTTTTTAAAGAGTTCATTTATCTCTAACAAGGAAGTATTTTAATCTTAATTAAATTTATGCACAAATCCTCTGCTCTTTAATTCTGTTTGCTTTATTACAATCGTAGGAAATCCCTTTTTTTTTAGCCGCAGCCACAGAAAGGCCTCCTTTTGTTATCAGAGGCTAAAAGCCAAACGTTGTGAGACAGCTGCATCCAGGAATGGTTGTGGTAATGGTGTGAGGAGAGGGAATAAGAAAAAAAAAAAAACAGACTTGACATAATCCACTGTTGTTTCCCTCTGGGCGATCTGGCTGAGAGCATGATCACCCCAAATGACTGAAAACACAGGGCGGGTGTTTAGCATTGGAATCCCATTACAAAGCCGATCCATATCTCCCAGTCTATCCACACCGGCTCTGATTACGTCCTGTAAAAACGTGTGTGTGTGTAGACTGGATGAGATGGGTGCCGGTTGATGAATAGTAGTGGGGGATGAAGCTATCCATAAGGCTGACGAATTGCCACAACTTTCATTAGGGGTACCAGCTAATGTAATAACATAATATGACAAATATCCAGCCTCTAATGGTTTTAAAAGGGCTTGGCTGTAGTGCCCATGATGGGGGAATAAAAAGGCCTCCAGCTTTTTCTCCCTCTCCTTCGGTTAGACATGTTCACACTTTCCCATCATCCTCTCTGATTGTTTCATCCTCCACAGATCAACATCAAGAACGTCCAAATGAACAAGAGCTGCTGAGAGAAAAAAACAACAACAAAAAAAACTAGTCAACTCCTGATACATTATTAGTGGACAGTGTGGGTGTTTTGATTTTTTATTTAAATTAAAACCTGTTCCCAGACTGAAAAAAATCTTAATTAGATTGTTATTGATGTTTTTAGCTGCTGGACAGAAAAGTAAATATTAGCTTCATTAAAAATAAAAAAGGAAATGATTTAAAAAACGCTGCCTTTCACAAAAACTCAGCTATGTTACTAAAGAGGATCAGAGCCGTCACTTAACGGGTCCTCTGACCCAAACACCAGAGCTAGCTAAGCTAACAGCTGTGGTTAGCCCACCAAACAATCTTTGATGATGAATCTGACCTTCATCATCACACATGTTTTTGGTTTTCTAATGTAGGATTTAATCTACAGCGGTGGACGTTTCCTAGTCTGGCCCATAAGTCGATTAGATCTGAAAACATTTGGTTCATTTAGCAACAGCAGCTTTCAGGAACGCTGAACCTGGAAGTTAAAAGTCTAGCGCCCCTAGTGGCCCAAAGTCATACAGTGTTCCTTCAAGACGAACAACTTTTTATACAAGATTTCCTCTTCGGATTAATAATTATATCAAAAAAGAGCAAACACATGCTAGCATTAGCATCAGAGTTCAGCTAACTATGAAACAACAAAGGATCCTAAACAACAGGATCCTGCTGTGAGTTCGATGAAGACTGCAGCGTCTCATTCCGTAATGTCCTCCTTCCAGAAATGTCTACGTCCCTCACACTGGTTCTGATCATCCTGAACTTATTTCTCTGAAGTTTTCTTTAACTTGAGTTGATTAGATGAAACTTTATAAACCAAAGTTAGTTTCTTGGGTTAATAAAGTTAATTCTGATTCTTTGTGACCTTTTTTAATCGATGCATCTGACGACCACTTGGAGTGATTTTGGTACACTGGCCAATCTTGGGCCGGTTCTGTGCTTCTATTGCTGTTAATCTTCAGATCTTTTTGATATACTTAAGTCCACTTCATATTAACAGTCTATATCAGAATATTTTAATTACCTTTAATAATCCGCCTCTATCTGCTCTTTTAAATCCATCTTCCCCTTAAAGATTCACAATCACAGTTTCCTGGTCTCAGTCTGAACCTGTACCCCAGTAGGCAGCCATGCTCAGGCTGTCTGATAGAGGGGGGCCCCTGGACTGGGGCCAAGGAGGAGAAAGCACAGATCTGAGCTGCAGCTCATTCATCAGCCCACAGACAGGCCTCCCTGCCTGGGAGAACATTAAGGCGAGCAGGAAGGCGGGGGCTGGAAGCCTGATCCTGCATTATGTTACCGCTAAGCACAACACAAGATGAAGACCCTGCTGTGATCATGTTAATGCGTTACTACCCAGGGCTTATCGACACTTAGGAGGAAACTGCTCCTTTTTCTTCACAGAAAAAAGACAATAATGTCTTTGTTTTTCTTTTTTTACAGATGAGATAATTATGTTTTAGTAAAAGTCCAGCCTGTCTGACAGGACTTAGCTGTGGAGGTTTTCTGCTCCGATCAGGGACAGCTCTTTAAGAAGCTGATTGGGAATCAGTCTTTGCCACAAGAGGGGGGGGATGTTGGGCCAAAGCGCAGCCCATGTCCAATTAATTCACAAATAAAAGTGGGGCATCCCCAGTGCCCAGACATTACCCACACTGACAAATTGGCAGCACAATCATATGCCGCACAACACAGTTTAATGAAGTCATTAAAGAACTATTAGGCGTGACTGGCGATCTGTCATGGCGAATTGCCACATGCAATAACTTGGGGGGGGGGGGGTCGTGCAAACGAATGGAATACGGTCTTGATTTCCTAATGTGTGTGTTTGTCAGCTTCTATAAATGCATCTTTTCAAAACACATTAAGACAATATGAAGGCTAATAGAGCGACATTCGTCTGAACGTTTCTGTTTGTTTCATTTCTGTGATTAACAGGAGGCCGACTGACATCCGTCCATCATTCACACCAGCGGCGGATTTCAGCACAATGTGCGTGTTTGCGTCTGCGAGCGGCACAAACAGACAAAGGTAGGCAGACCGGGGGGGGGTTCGCGTGAGGAAAATTAAAGCACTGGCAGCTCGTCCATCATCCAGATTAAATTCAATGGAAAGATAAAAATGTCAATGTTTCTCCCCTCCTGCTCCTGCAGCTCTTGGCCCAGGGCCACCGTCGACAGAGATGAACCCCCCCACCCACCCACAGACTCTCATATTCCTCCAGCCCCCCCTCCGCGCTCTGTTTTCATTCTGGCTCACACCGGGTTCACTTCTCTACTATCTCCCTTCCTCGGCTGATGTTATCCTCACTTTGAGCTCTTCTCTATCATTCTGCACTTCATCTTATTTTACCTTTATTATTTTGTCTGTTGTTGGGTAAAGCCTTCCTGGAGGAAAATGTGAGCACCTGGGTGATATTGGGTAGTAACTGAGGAACAGAGGCTCCTCTGAACCAGAACAAACACAGCTAAGGAAAAGAGCCACCAGAAGACATTTATCAGAGGAAGAGCCAGAAATGTGCTGTCAGACCTACTGAGAGGAAATCACCTCAGTTCTCCCAGAGCAAAAGTATTCATCTGACCCCCCCACCCACATTTAGTTATGTTACAGCCTAAATCTAAATGTACTACATTAACATTTACCTTAAAATTCTCCCAAAATGCCCCATTCTGACCAAGTGACGACAGGATTTAGGGGGAAACTATTGATAATTTACCAAATGAAATCAAAGGAGGCGCTGAGATGTAAAGGAAAATATTTTCGATGACTGATGAAACACGGGACAGATTAGAGGAAGGCTAAGAATTAGGGGTGCAAAGATTTCTGACGTCAGTTGCTATGAGCTCAATATTTTTCTATCTTACCCTCCTTAAAAAAAAAACTGAACAACACTCACGAAACAATAAAATATCCTAACTAAAAACCAAAAGTTTAGAGCGCCAACGGTGCGGGACTTTCAGAGCTTTACAGCAGAAGATAAGATCAGTTTCACATTGTCGAACCGATCAATCAACGATCTTTCAACATTAAGGAAATAGAAGCCAATCAATCAGTTAGATGAGGCAAAGGTTTACATTTTTAAAGGAATATGAACAAGAGAACAATGTTTTAGTAATGCTAACGCTAATCACTAATGGCTAATTAGCTCATTTAATAGGATTTAAAACAGTTTATATTTATAAAGCACTTCACAACAAATGTCAACTGGAGAAACTTTACAGAAAAAAAGGCATGTCATAGCATACAGACAGATTCCAGGTCGATTACATACAATCCGAACCAAACTGGATAAGAAGGTTTCAAACCAAAGCCTGTTTTTGTCTAATCCACTCTAAGACTTCCTACACTCTTTATGAGTGCAGGCTGAGATGAAAGCTGGTGAACCCCTAAAGACGTGGCGCTCCTGTAGGTGGAGACATATTAGATCCATCAACGGATATTTCCTGACATCTAACCTTGGATGGATTCATTCCCTCTTCTCCTTTCCAGGTCAAAATTAGCAGTCTTCCTTTACAACATGCTGTCAGGTTAATATTAAACAGGCAGAAGGATTATAGGCATTTTCTCTGAAACCCATGAATGGCTCCCAGTGCCCCCCCCATCTGATTCTTTCTTTCTTGGCTTTGCCACCTGGCAGAAGGCCTGGCGCTGTCGTCTGGAGCTGTCTGCCAGCAGACACAAGGTCACCAGGACGCCCTCCGCTGCTCGCAGGGAGTCCACCTTCTGCACCGAGGAGCCGAGCCCTTTCTGGTGGCACCTTCACGTTCATCCCTTTTAGGTGTTGTCACCTTGGGCACGCATAATTACATTCTATGCATGTTAAAATGCACAAGTGGGCGTTTAGATGAGTGTGGGCCTTCTCATGTCAGGAGTCCCCACTGGGCCCAGATGGCCCGGCTCCCTCCCTCAGCTCATTTTCATCCCTTTCACTGAACAAAGTCACTTTCTGTCACCACAGGATGAGCAATCAGCAAAATGAACACAGACTGCTTGCAGAATGAAATAAAACTGCAAACCAGTAGATAAGTTGAAACCCACAGTGAATTCCAAACCAAGAAACTCCTTCCTGCTGTACCACCCGTCTACCACTAGATGGCTCTCTAACTCCACTCTATGCCTGTGTTTGCATGCAGTGTGCAACTGTGCGTAAAGGAGGCTGCTGTGATACTTCTAACCATGATTAATGGCCCCATTCAAAGGTAAGGAGCTCAGAGGATAACTTCTTTTACTGTAAGCCACAGAGCTGCTGCACGGGGAGCGCTCTGTGCACTTTCTGCAGCAAAACGAGGAGGTAAATAGTTTGGAAGAGACAGGCAGCTCAATGAAAGCAACAGAGGCAGTCTGCATGCGTTTAAAAAAAGGTGTGAGGTCGCCAATGACAAGAGATGCTTCCTGTCTGGATTTAGCTGTTATTGATTTTTACAGCTATTTGCTGTTTATCTGTATTTACTAGAGCTCGTTGGCACAGTGGCGCTCATCCAGGAGCAGGTAAACACCCTGCAGCCCTCTGAGCTCGCACTGGTCACACCTCCACCAATTACTACATCAAGTCTGGCTGCTCGTGTGCTGTGTGTGCTCGCAAACCCCATCGCAGGGGTGCAAAGATGGAAGCAGACGCCTGCTCTTTCACTCTCAGCAGGTGAGAACGTATTCATCACAGGAGCCTGCCAAGCCTGGCGACACCCCGACTGTTGCTGCCACTCTTCTGAAACATGGCTGTCCTTTTTCTCAGAGCCCATCCTCTTTAACACCAAAACATTTCAGGGTTACCTCACATTTTGTGCATCAGCTGTTCACTCGTTTAATCAAATTCTAGGCACAAATACAGAAACTCCCTGTTTGTTTAATGCAGATATTTCTAAACAAGTCTTTAGATACTGAACCTGCAACCAACACAGATGAAATAACTGACGAATCGATGAATGACAAACTGATGGGTAGATGAAACATGTTAAATATAAGAGAAAAAAAATCAATAGTCTTTAACAAACATTGAAAACCCTTTATGTACTTGATGCATCATTTAGCAAATATGCAACAAACCGTTTTGCTTTAAACAAACAGGCAAGATAGTAAAACAATCCTGATGATCCGATACTGACGCTTTGAAAACCGATAGATAAACAAGATACAGTTTAAAATCCCCCAATGTCTGTTTTAACACATTCAGGAAGGACTTAGAAACCTTTGGCAAACAATTGTTTCTAGTGGGGCTGGTTTCTAATGGACACATTTCCTGATAAGCAAATCTAGAGCCAAATAAAGATGAAACCAGAAATAAGAGGCTATTTTGTGTATAATGTGAGCTGCTCTTAAATAAACATATTTATTGCTTGTTGAGTGTTTTTAAAAATCTGTTTAACAAGTTTTACTGCAGTTACAACAATATTTGGCTTCGTAGTATTTTTTGCTACATTGGGTCATGGTGCTAATGCTAAGTCCTAAACACAGCTACATATATATATCTATATATATAGATATATATATATCTTTATATATATCTATATCTATATATATAGATATATCTTTATATATATCTATATCTATATATATAGATATATATTTATATATATCTATATATATATCTACGGGGCTATGTAGATAGGTATAGGACTGATTTTCTCCAGCAAACTAGTTTTTTTTGCCAAGTTTTTTTCTCTATGATTTATTTGTTAATTTTGAATGTTAATGCTGTTGCTGTTAATTTGTTTAACTTTTACAACAAGAAAATCCTTTTTTTGTGCAGTAGTCAAAGTAACCATCTCAAGCTAATTTGGCATGCATTTAAAGGCAAAAATGTAAAAATGCATACATGCATCTAAATTCACACATCAAGGGGTAGAAAAGAGCCATACATGCCCATGTTTTCCTAGACTGTATTGAAACCCAGTAATCCATGCAGGAGCATTTTAGTGCAGCTTGTTGTCTGATTGCACAGAAACATACTAATCTCTAAATTAAGCATCAGCATCACACCTGAATCCCAGCCAAAGCCGGTATGTGCAAACACAAACACTGCTTATGCAACCCTGCAAGTGGAGCCTACGTAACATTTTCTGCAGCCCAAAGACGCTCCAGATTAAACGGCCGTGATGAGCTCTTGTCCTCGGGCCCGGCAGCACAGATTCTGAGTAAACAGCCAGTTTGCACTTACACTCTTTAGACATCCCAACTTCCAGGCACTTCTGTAACCGACAGTACTGGCAGCGATTACGGGTGACTTTGTTGATGATGCAGTTTTTCTCCCGGTGACAAGTGTACACCATGTTCTTCTGGATGCTTCGCCTAAAGAATCCCTACCAGACAGAAACAGACATGGAGAGGGAGTTAAAAACAGCAGAGTTTTATCTACAGGACTCTTGCAGCCTTCAGCCGACCTATGTATAACTTATCTGATGACCTACACACAGACTAGCAATATATTTTAAAGCCACACTTAAAAGAAAATGACTTATCAAGGAGTTAAGCCCATAATAGGGTTAATCTGTGACATACAGTGCGTCCTATTTACACTAACATAAACCTGTGGGGATGTTCAATGGCCCAATTAGGATTTGCATCAAACCAGAACATTATTATCCATCAACATTTCCTAGATTTTACATCTATTGATGTCCACTTCAGATGCAAAAATCTTAAAAGAACAAAAAGCTTTCAAGAAAAAGTGTCAGGAAATATAGGTCTAAATTTAAAGTTAGTGATTTTTCAAATCCAGGTTGAGAAGATTTTGTTAAAGAGATAGAGGCTATGTCCAAATCAAGCTAAACTCTGAACCCGGGTGGAAAAGTTTGACAGTAAAAATGTTGCTAAAAGAGATGTTATAGATGTTGTACCACCTGTGAGTGTCGAATTAACGCTGCCACAGAAGGAAAGAGTTCAAAACGAACACAGGAGTGAGGAAAAAAGGCGTCCGACCGATAACCAGAGGAGGGGGGGGCTACGTTAGCAAACATTAGCTTAGCCACATCCTAGTAGCTTTGTAAGCAATAGAATGAAGGTGAAAAACTTTGAGTGTTTGTGCCAACCTAAGAAATCCAAGGAACTAAGAAACCATGCAAATGTAGTTACTTTTCAAATGTACAGCTAAGCTAAGTGTCTGCTAATGCTAACTGAAGGTTAGCAATAGCAGACTTAGCAAACTGCTGGCAAACAGTAAGGAATGAGAGCGAACAACAAAAGTAAACGATATTAAAGCAATATTTTAAGAAAATATATTCTACTTAGAATAATCATTTTCAAATATAATAACGTGCAGAGCTTTTTGGAAACTAAGAAAGGATGAAGCACGACTTTAACTCTGAATTTGCAGCGTTCCATGTTTGAACTCCAGCAACAGAAATACAATCATTTTGATTTCTTTCTTTAACTTTTATTAAGGTGAATTTACATTTATCTCTACAATGGTATTTACTTTATGGATAAAATCTAGTGGTGATTTATTTTTTTTGTACATTAATTACATTATTCTATAATATAAGGAATCTTTTCT
>JAUZNJ010109382.1:35848-53975 GCA_034780135.1 Jordanella pulchra | reverse complement strand
AGCTACGGCAGACAGATACGCCTAAATACATCCAATAGAATCACCAGAAGGCTAACTTATAATCACAGGCTGAACAGGAGGCTTGAAAGCTTCCTTATCAGGTGTTTTTGTGGACAAAATGTATTTTCTCAAAGTCAAGATGAATCGAATCACACAAAAATTTGATTAAAAGCTCCGGTTCTGCATCTGTACATATGAATGCAACACTGGTAGTAAGCTTCAAAGTCGGCTTTTTCTCCTCTGATAAAAAGACCTGGAGTTCCGCCTGTGTTTTAAAAATTCAATGTTTCTTTAAAGCATGTGTGCTTCAATTGACTGCAGGATCAATCGCAGACTTTTTCAAAACAAACAGGGCGTGTGCGTCTGTGCGCCTTTCCTCCAAAATCCTGCTTTCTTTCTGGGATTTATCCTCTGCACAGATCAGGTGCAGCAGAAACCATCTTTATCAGCTAAAGGTTACCATGGCGAAGCAAACAACATGTGGTGCAGGGATTACGGAGGACGAAACCTGTCTTCATATTATAAGTGTTGGACTTTGACCTCCATAGCTGGTGTGTTATAAAACACTGCTCTTAAATCAATTATAAAATGTGCATTTACACAATACACGGCCAACCCTTGACCAAATAAGTCTATAATCCTGCTTTGGCAAATGGTGATGCAGAGCTTGCTTCATTCGGGGAAAATAAAAGCTAAGAACTGGTGCTTAAAGCATTTTAAAATAAATAAAAAGAAAAAAAAAGTTGTCCTCAGAAATCAGCTTCAAAACAGGATTTGTCTCCAGTCAACTTTTGAAACTCTTAACATGTCTGTGCTGGCTTCCTCTCTCTGCCAGCTGTGATTAGCTTAAAGAGATAAAAAGTAGCCGTTCATGCTCCAGATGAAGAAGAAACATTTACAATTCAAAGGAAGAATTACAGTCTATAAAAACACAAATATTTTCATGCTTTTTGTTGGAAAGAAGTGAGATAAAAAGGGTGGAAAAAAGAATTGAAGATAAATTACCGTGGATCCAAGTTATAAAATAATAAATGAGTATAAAGTTGATTGATCTTATCAATTTACTAACGATTAATTGATAAGCGGTCTTTTGTTTTTACTTGAGTTTTCTATAGTATTGAGAGGACCTTTCTATAACATTAAAAGTTAAACATTTTTTTTGAAATATGAACAGAAAATCAATATACTTTAACAGCTGAAATAAATATTGACCAAATAAACAAAGAAATGTTTTCTTATACATTTTTAGACAAGAGATATTTCCAAGACATTCCAACTGAATAACAAAGGATGAATAAAAGATGTGAAACGTTTATGATTTCCAATTTAAAACTATCATTAACAGACTGGGTATGTTGCTCCGACATACCCTGTCTAACTGTGAGCGCTAACTGTGAGCTAGCTCTCTGTTTTTAGCATAATCCAGCATTCAGTGTGGGTAGAGACTACGTACTGCTGGCGGCGCCTCAAGGGCCTAATCTCGGTGATGACTTCCTCACTGAGTTTATCCAGTGTTTATATTTACAAACAGTTCAACACATAGTTCAATCTGTATCCTTGTCTCCATTAAAAAAGTGCAATTAATCACAGACTGGACTCTGGATCGATTCTTGTTTCTGCTCTGGGATGCCTCTAGTGGAGGTCAGTAACATTACATCTCTTTCAGTTGACATCTAGACACATCTACAGTCAAAGGGCCCAAATCAAGTACTTTGACTTGACCATTTTCTGCTCCAATAGCATACTCCGTTTGCATATAGACCCCGATACTGCAAGTATATTGCACATGCATGGTAAATGCATGTACAATATACTATACCATTTACCACATTGCACATGCATGCAATAAGTAAATAAGGAAGCAATTGAGCCAAGCAAGTTAGCTTTTCCCAACAGAGGTGTGAAAAGAAAGAAAAAGCCAGACATCAAATTTGATAAAAAGTGACAAAACATATTTCATAGCGACAGGGAAGGAGACGAGCAGCGCTCTGAACACAATGTGAATATTGGTGTTCACTGATGAGGGAGCTAAAGCTTTGGAAGCTGAGTTAGTTCTGGTGGGGACAGCATGCAATAATGTTAATGTCTGTTGGGAAAAAAAATGACTTTTTTAGGCTCCAAAAGAGGACTAAGTAAACACTATCAGGATGAAAATTTGCCTTATATTGCTTTAATTCAACATGAACAACGTGGTGTTTGGTGACTTTACCCCGTGACTGGGACCCTTTAGACCAAACATTTTAGCCTCCAAAATTAACTGCAACAGATCAAATAAATATTCACATTATTTACTTTATTAAGTATACGTACAAATTAAACTAATTATTGAATACATTTATCTTTTAACAACATTTAATTATATAATTCACCATTTTTTTGTATCTTTTAATGGGACATTTATTTATTCAAAGGTGCATTTTATAATTTAATGATATATCTAATATTTGGAACATGTTTAAGATAAATAAATCAATAAATGCTACATTTAATAAATCCATGCCTCATTCATCTTTATGCTTTATGCTCATGATGTATTTTGGCCCCACATATACCTCAGAGATCACATCACAATAATTGTAAAACCATCTTTAGACCCCCTCTAAGCCCAACAACAGAAGGTTTTATATTTCACTCAACCAGTAGCATCCAGTTAACACATCTTTGGTAAAAAGAGCCTTGAAATAAATTGAATTTTGTTTTTACTGCAGTGACAAAGTAGTAATGAAACTCCAGCCTTTAGGAAGAAAAACGTAAAACCAGAAATACATGTTTTATGTTTTTTCTTTTTTTTTTCACAAAAAGGGATTTATCATTTTCTGCACTTCAAGGTTTTCTCAGAAACTCTTGAAGAGAAACAGACCTACAGCATCCCAGATCCTCCACTATACTTAACCATGGGAATAATGCGCTGTTAATATTTACTCATTTAGTCTTATAGAGTTCAGTCGATTCAGCAGGTTTTATTTGAGGAAGAGGAAAAGGTTTTCCTCTGGTATTTCTCCCAAACCACCAGTTAGCGTGTGGTTGATGGCTGATGGTTGTCAGACTGCATTTACTTAAGTAACTTCAACAAAAAAAAATCTACTTCTAGGTGGTTTTTCTAAGTAGTTTTTTTCCTGCATAAAACGTTTTTCATTTGAATAATATCTTTATAAATTTTGTTTTCAGTGAAAAATGTTTGGCCTCTCCATCGGTTGTAACAAATGAGCTTGCATTAAATAAATGGGCTTAATGTTGCCTAAATAAAAAAAATCCTTTTTGCTCACAAGCTTACTTTATATTTAGTGAACCTACAATGAAATATGGTGGCAGAGCTAATATACAGTAAGAAATAAATAATGTCAATAAAGGCAGTTTAGTTGGTTTTAAATGTATAAAAGACCTAAACTCAGGATTGGTTTCATCAGCTTTTTGTTGAAAAGAAAATTGATTATAAAGGCTTTTTTTCTGCCTGGATTTGTAATAATCAACTATTATCAAATATTTTATTGATATATTTGATTTCTTTTATCACTGTCTTTAAAACACCAGAATTTGTACATAACTTTAGATTTTAGTCGGTTCATCATTTTAGATATCAGATGTTCTGATGAGTAACTCAGCACTTTAGTCGTCGTTCTGCGAATAACTTTTTGCTTTTACGTGTATAAATATGAGAAAGTAGTGCTCTTCTTACTGAAGTACATATTTTGGGTACTCTACAAACCTCTGATGGTTTTTTGGACACCAGCTGATCCTAAAATGGTCGTCTTTAATGAAGGTTTTCCACCAGTGAACATTGGAGGTTTAGATTTGTTTTACAGCTCTGACCCACATGTAGGAACTGGGCATCTTATCTAAACACAAAGGAAGCAGAGAGATGCGGGCTTTTGGTGCCATTTTCTGCAAGCTTCAAGTGGTTCTGGGTAAAGAGAAGAACCAGAAGTTTCTCCAAGCAGAAGGTGAAGTGAGCTAAAAAAAACACTGCATGTTAAAGAGTCATCTGTTGCATTTCATGCACAGATTACTTGAAGCACCAAAGAAAACGGGATACTGCTGTAAATAATTCCAAAAGAAAGAAGAATAATTGAATATTAAGAAGAACAGACATTATGGAGGGATTTTGGTTTCATTATTGTTGCAGAAAAACACGTTTTTTTAAATGGAAATCGGAAAAAATGGCAGGAATGAAACTTTAAAAAACTTCTGAATCAAAAGTAACTTTGCTATTTTTTCATATTTTAGTATTTATTTATTAAAAAAAATCAAAAATGTTACATGTTTAGTATTTTTTAAGTAATTTTCCAAATTCCTTTTTTTCAGATTAAGTTTTAAGAATTGCATTATTTTTTCAAACAATGTTTTAGATCATATTTTGTTTACTCTGAGCCCAATACAAACGCTCGTTCTTGAGCAATAACGAGCGTTTGTATTGGGCTTGCTGCTAACGTCCAGCTACCAATAAAAATGCATCTTCGCTCCTCAACCCAGAGAAAAGCCCGCCCCCAGAGGTGAAGAGAATGTGAGCTGCACAACAAAACATGCAAACATTAAATGAGCAAAACTCAATCTGAAAAAGAGAAAGAAAAAAAATCTGTAAAAATGTTTTAATGTAAATATAAAATGGGTAAAAATAAATTTTAAGTCTATTTTAAAAAACTGACAAACTCAGAAAAAATAGGAAATTTACCATGAAAACTTTTTTTTTTCTTGATTAAAACCTTTTTCCGAGTTTTATTACAGATTGCATTTTCATTTTTCATAATTTTAATGGGCTAGTTTTTTGTTTTTCTAAATATTTATTACTGCTTTCAGCAGTAATGGATGTGGGTTCACTCCATGGGGCACGGGGAAAAAGGCCAGCGCTTATGCTGGTGTCATGATGAGCCGCTGTGGCCCATGCCACTGGGCGATGCAGTCACTGCGTTCATGTCAGGCAAATTAAGCTTAAACAGGGTAGCCCTTACATAACGCGGCATATTTTCTCATCAACACAAATCCATTCAGTTCTCTTCACTGCTCCGCTGAGCTTAATGCAGACTGATTACATGTCTGGGGTTTTTTTTCCTATGTTTTTCAATGTGTATCAAAGAAATGAAACGAACAAACAAAGCGACAACAGTCACATATAAAAACAGCTTTAATGCTTGCATTTAATCACGGCGTACAAGCGAACACAGGCCCATTAAAGAAGTGATATATCTCTCTCTCTCTTTCAGAGAATGTACACTCGCTTAATGAGGGCACCCAGTGAAATCTAGGACACAAGGACAAGAGTCTGTGAGAGGGCCGACGACCTGTAATTAAATACAATGGCTGGCTTCTGGAGCCCTGTCAAGCCGAGGCATGGAGCAAAAACAATGGCAGGCCTGTGGACGGAGAGGAGCAGTGCCAGAGAGGCTCAGCAGAGAGGACAGGGCTACTTAGGCCATCAGCTGCCCTCGCCGGGGCCAAACTCCCATCAACACTAAGCATCGCACAAGTCTGCCCATTGTGCCATTCCACAGAACGAAAAAAACAGGCAATCATACCCAAAGAAACCGAAATAAGTGACTCAGATTTGCCCGAGGAGCTCATTTTGATATCCACACAAACAACTGGCACGGTTCTGATCCAGAGACGACAAAATCACTGCTACTAAAAACATAAACGGTGAAAAAAAGCCTCCGATAGTTTGGTGAGAGGGTGAAACCCAAACCAATAATCAAAGAAAAGGCTGAATTCAAGTGTGCAGGCTGGCATGTTGTCCAACCAGTCCCAGCAGTGGGAATAAACAGCACAAGATCATCAGGTGTAACCAGTAAGAACAGATTGAACAGAGACTCAGGCGGCACAGCTGATCTGGAACCAATGATCACTGCCTGGATTGGAGATGAACCCAACTCACCTTCATTACCACAGCATCACTTTACCATTAGAAGAATCCAACCTTTGACAAAAGTCACTCCTCAAGTCATTCATACAAACTAAACCTCCTGAAGCCATTTTTAATTGCTGCTTTACTTGGATGCGAGTTTCCAGGAACCTTCTGTTTGTCATCTATGACTTCCTGTTTCTCTGCTGTAATGCATGTGTGGGAATATTCATTGAAATGCCTCCTTCTCAAAGTCTACCAAGAAATACATTTAGAGCAATCATTGGAAAACTGGAACAAGGAAGCAGCATGACTTCATGTCACTACCAGCAAATACGCATTTATTTAAAACCTTGAATTTAAATTCAAACGTCTTTACAAGCAGAGACAGAACTATAAAAAAAGAGTCGGATGCTTGGATCATGCAAAGCAAAACGATTCAAATTCCCTGACAAAAACTACAGACAGCTCTACTTCTATATACCTGCTTACTACCAGAAACCTTCAGAAAATGATTACAGTGAAAGAGGCACAGTGTGACTGAATGCGGCATCAGAACCAGTAAATTCAGAACCAACATTTATGTTTAATAAAACTGTGCAAAAGTCTAACTGCTGTAAAAAGCAATGTCCAAACATAATATCTGTACTACTGGATCCTTCATGTATAATAAAAATAATAGTGCTGACTTTTATTATTGCTGATGATAATTGATGTAGATCAGATCATTTCACACCTTGAATAGTAAATTCAACTCTTCAGGACTATTTGTATTTATCTATTATATATTTCTCATCGTTACCTGTGTATAAAAATGAAAAGGTAATAAACAGGTAAATGTGTTTAGTTAATAAGCAGATAAATTCAATAAAATCCTCCAGCTGATGTTGAGCACCATCAGTCAGTCAGCCAATCTCCTTTGGTTTCACCTCATTTGCAGGAGAAACAAATCAAGTCCAGCTGTGAAAACTAAAGAAGATTCCTCCATCTTGGAACACTGAATGACCATAAGGTCCTATAGAGTCTACTAGAGCACACAGCCTTGTTAAAAGGCAAAAATTATTGCGCAATAAGTAGTTCAAAACTCCAACTAAATCAGTTTTCTTTCTAAACATGAGTCTCTACATCATAATTAATACTAAACATACATTTCAATGAACATCATAACACCCTTAATAAATAATATGCTGCATCATTTTAGAAGCTGCAGGCGTCATTGTATTTCATTCATGTTTTAAATAGATACGGGTCATAAGACAGTCCTGCCCTACTGGCTATTTCAAACAGAAGTATGAAAATATTCATCTTGTCCTTCAACGATCCCTCGGTAAGCATGATCATCATGATGTTCATCCGTATGCTGGTGAGCTGCCCCCTCCGGTCTTAACGGCTCGTTGTACTGAGCTGTTCTCACACTCAAGAGCCAAAGTACCAATGATTTAATTAGGTTCAAGTTAGAGTGTTCTGTAGTGCTGCTCTTTAAACTCGCTCTGCGTACACAAGGAGCAGCGAGCGCACTCAGGCCGAGGCCTCCGTAAGCAATTAGCGCTGGGCTAGACTTAAATGGACAAATAGGCACAAGGCAGAAATGAAATCTGTTCTGATGATGAACTACTCAGAGCTGTAACCCTGACAGGAGATAGCCTGGCTAACATCACCACTTCAAAGGCAAAAACCACACAGACACTCAAGCCCACTGGCTATTTTCAGGCCTCCAGACACTGGATTGTCTCAGCTCAGCACAAGCGAGCTGTTCTTGGGGTTCAGCTCTAGGTTAGTCCTCTGAGATTTGATTACCTTCATCCCCACTGGTTACTGGCCCTGGCTGTGAAGCATATTAATGAGATTTCACCATCATTAGAGGGAAGCTAACGACATTAGCAGGCTGGCAGGCTGGACTGTGGCAAAAGAGCTGGAGAAAATGAAGACGGCGGAGATGAGGGGGGTGAGGGTCTTCCACTTTACTGAATCCTACTCATCCGTGTTCCATTGTGTTTCCTGGGTTCCATTAGGTTAACTGGACACACACGCACCATGTGGCGAGCACATGGATGTACAGAGATGCATTTGTCCTTCAATCCACCTACTGGATCATCAGCCAGGAGAGACTGACGGCGAAAGTCACTGGAGAAGATCCGCCTTTAAAGCAGTCAAGAAATGGCTAACCTACGGTTTCTTTTAATGTGATCAAATGCCGTTTCATCTTAATATCAAGCTATTATGAGACAACACAACAACACAAGGTAGTGAGAAATGCAAAGTAACAGAAAAATGTGTTAAATCCTTTTTACAAAACAGTGGTATGTATTAGTATGGAGTCTCCTTTACCCTTAAACAACATCCACAGCATCCAATCCCTTTAAAACAATAAGAGTTCCTGTTTTTACTTTAAAGTCACCTTAAATCCAGCTGTTCTGTCAAGGCCTCAGAGGTTTGTTGGTGAATATTAAAGATCGAACCGTGTTATGAGGAAAATACCAGGAAGAGAAATACGAGGTGACTTTTAAAGTAAGGTGAAGTTCTAAAGCAATATCACTCGTGTTGCATCTTAGAGAGGTTTGTTCAATCTATCCTCTGAAATAGAACAGGGTGTGTCACAGCTAAAAAAAAAATCAAAGACATTGTTGTATACATAAACTCAGAGGCCTGATAGGAGAGCATTAATCAGAAAAGCTGTTCAGAGGCTGATGGTGCTTCAAGAGATACTGAAAGGGTCCACGGCTCAGGTCGACTCAACTAGTCTGGCTTTCTGCAGCAAGAGAAAGTCTCAAAATCACAACAAAACTGAACCATTTGGACTAAAAAGTTGAATGTTCTGTTTTGCTGTGACAGGGAAGATGCTGATGGAGAGATGGACCATGCTAAGTATAGATATATAGATATATATAGAGCAGTCCTAAATTTAAAATCTATCCGACTTCTCAATCAGGCTCTATTATTACGTGTTGGGTTGTGCCATAAAATCCCAATAAAAACGGAGTGAAGCTCAGGGTTGTAACATCCTGTAGTCAGATCCAGTCTCTGCTTTTTGGGAATGGCATTGTTCTACTGGCTCCCTGAGGCAAAGACCTAAAACCTGCACTAGGGCGGTGCACAGTTGAGTGCAAATCGTTGGGGATAAAGATCAGCTCCCCAAAGGCAGAGGCCAAGGCTATTGATTGGATAAAAGTCGACAAGTTCAAATGTCTTGGAAACCTGTTCATGAGTGAGAGGGAAGTGGGAGATTAGCAGGAGGACTGGCGTGGCCGCTCCGCTGAATGGATCAGATCTGATCTGCCCCTCATGTATGATCATGAAATTTAGGTCATGACCAAAAGAACAAGTGCTGAATACAAGTGGCTCATATGAGCTCGTCCTCAGGGTGGCTGGGCACTCCCTGGAAGATGGTGAGAGGCTTGAATATCCACATCAAGAGGAGATTGCTGTTCTGAATGTCAGTCCAGTTCCCATAAGAAGGTCCTCCTGATGGGACATCCTGGAGGGACTATGTTCTTCAGTTGCCTTTGGAACAGCTTAAGGAGTTGTCTGGGCTAAGGAAAGGCTTAGAGTCTCTGCTGAGATTTCTTCCACCCCCACTCCCAGGTAAATGGGAGATTGATGGTTGTAGCATGACAAAGATCAGTAAAAAAGCTCAACTTTTATGAGGCAATATAACCATCTAGATTTTATATCCTGTCAAATAGAAACTGTCACAGAATAACAGAACCTTGCATGTATGTGAAATGCTTTGTCAGCATTGTTGAATAACTGAAAGGGGAAATCGGACCATTTCCTTGCCTACAGGGAAATCCTGCCATTCTCTAAGAAAAACGTCACAGCAAAAAAAAAAAACAAGACAAAAGGAAAGGATGCGGTCCGTCCGCTGCATTCACACCAATTACTGAAGATGAGCTGAAGTAAGGACAGGCGATCGCACACAGACTGACAGCTATAGACACAACAGCACCGGTGAGGTGTGTTTGTGTTCAAACACAAAGTGTGAACACTTATTAAGCAGGAAAGAGAGAGAGAAGTCTGATGGCAGCACGAGCAGACGTTAAGCGAAAACACACACTACCCAGAGGAGTAGAGGTTACTATAGGCCACCGGAGCAGACAGTGAGACTCACGCCTACCCACTAAAAATCAAACCCAGTCTACATCTCCCCTTACAGCCTCCCTGTGTCTAACATTTAACTTAGCCAAAGAAAAACCTTTTATTAACTGCATTGAAATCAAATGCTCACTAAAATCAACACCTTCATATTTGCAATAATAGCATGTGTGTCAGTATATGAACCAAAGATGAACTATGTGGTGATGAACTGATCAGTTCCTCAGTGGTCAGATTTTCATTGTCCTGCTGTGACTGGTTAGCTGTAGGTTAAAAATGATAAATATGTTGCATGTTTTCCTCTTCCATAAACACATCAAAACCAAAGACAAACTTTGAGGTTTTTGTTTAAAGTTTAGTCAATTCTAAAGCTATGTCTACTTGTGTATATTCCTTGATCTTGCTGTTCCATTACAATCAACAAACAGCAGCACCGGCTTTCTTTTATGACACCGCTTTGCTTTTATTTACCTGCTGAACTAAAAGGAAATATCAAAAACATGACCTTCAGATGTGTGATAGTTGATGCACTGATAAAAGTCTTGTGGTCAAACTTAATCTGTTTTTATGAGCTCAGAAACTAGGCTAACAAAAAAAAACTGCAAAGGTAAATAACTGGAATTACATAAATTAAAGAGCAGCAAAGTGAACACAAGCCTCAAAACCATGAGTACAAAACTCCAGCAAAGGAAAAATGCTGCAAGTAGCAAAAGCTACTGTAACTTAAGAGAAGCTGCAAACTATCACCGACTAATGCTGGTGGTCCAGACCACTAGGGGGAGACCATCATCAACTCATATAGAGCTAGAGCTTTTAGTAAAGACACAAAATGGATCCGAGAAATTAAATGTTTTAAAGGAAAACTTGTTCTGGTGCATATGAACTGATGATCGCCTCCCCCTAGTGGTCTGGAGCATGTTTGTTACGTAGCTGTTTTTAATCAATACTGATTTCAAAAATATAATAATACATACATCACAACACAATTTTTTCTATGGTTGCTTAACTAAAACAGAAAAAAGTATTTCTATTAGAAGTAGAGGTGAGATCCTGCTCAATGTGAGGGGGGAGGTTATTGGGGACATCCTCAAAAACATAAAACAGATCAGCTTTGTTGTTCAGCTTTATTGTTATCTGCAGAAAATCCCGCTCTCTCTCACAGCCTAAAATGTTAGAGAAATCACTTCTTAAACCTTCGTTCTCCCCATTGAATTCATTCTGAACACCTTACTGACCTAACGTTATCTTACAGCTAACTTCAGATCTAAGAAAACTTTATTGCTTGAAGAAGCTACTTCCCCATGAAGAAACCATGACAATGGCAGGGTTTCATGAGAGGAACAAAAAAACTACGACCTAAATGTATAGTTTTACCAGCGTCTTCTTTAATAGGCTCAGTTTGGAAGATATTTTCTAGATACACCTGAGCTTGTTTATGTCCAACCAACAGCCAGACATGTCAGAGTCAACGTAGGGATGAAGCAAAGACTTGACTCCTAATGACCTGCCATCACAGCCTCCAGCCATTCTAGAAAGAAATTAAATCTGGCATGTACACATGGGACACTTCCAACCAGGTAACGGTGGCCATTTTGATATTTCTGCCATGTTTCACTGAGGTGTTGGATAAGAATCAAATGTAGGAGTTTAGCATAATTTCCTTCAACAAATGACATCATGTTTCCGACATGGCATTTCCTGTGCCTGACGCTGCATAGAAATGACAGCCGCTTGTTTTGCAAACATTGTTGATATTCAGATTTTCCCCGACAGCGTAGAAATTCAAAGTGACAGCTCCCTCTACAATCCTGCAACCATGTTTGAAGGCTCCATTCGTTGCTATATCTAAATGTTGATGGATGATGCTCCAAATTGGTGCCAGATAACTACCCCATCTCGAGTGTTAGAGCAAGAAAAACACATATGTGAGTGATAAATGAGGGCCTGAGCAGAGGCCGAGGGGGAAAAGGCGGAGCAGAGCGAGGAGTCATTCCTGCCTGTTACGACGATCCCTCTTCAACACCAGGAAATGGCGGTGTTTGTCTTGGAGCAGAAGCAGGGAAAAAGCCGGATTGTATTTAGCAGAAGTAATTTATGACATCTTTATATCAGCAAGACGCTGCATTTTCTTATTTATTGCCAAATAGATTGCATAAATCTCATGTGCATTTTTTAAAGATGTTACTAAGAAACACAAGCGAGGCAAACCAAGGCCTCTCCATTGGTGCGTCTCTGTGAGGTCTGGTTTTTATCAACCCCCCCCCTTGCCCCCCTAAAGCAGGAGGCCCGGGACAATCTCTCTCAAAGCCGCCGCACCAAGTTTAGCTATCACCAGCTTACTGGCAAATGCAGGCGGATTGGTGAACATGTGTGGACAAACTGAAGTCTGGGGGTGTGATGAGGCTGGGGGGTTGGGGTGGGGGTTGTGACTCAGCAGATAGCAAAGGTGACCAGACATTGAGCAAAGACCTTGTGTTAATCACAGCAACCACAAACCGGGGCTGCAGCAAGAAATTAGGGACCCTTCTGATGAACCAGAACTCATCTGCAGCTCAATCAGTCCCTCTTTATGGAATGAATTTGGTTTCATTATTTTTTAGCAACCAAAAAAAAAAACATTTGTAAATTTGAGTTTTAAAAAAAATGCAGTCAGGAAGCAACTTTTAAAAAAACATTTTAATCAAAAAAATGCTTTGAGAGTAAATTTGCTGTTTTCTCAGGTTTTGTTTTTTTACATAACTATTTTTATTTTTTTTAATATTTTATTTTGGTACATTTTTTAAGATTTAATGTTTCATTTTTTGTTTTTTTTAAATATTTTATTTTATTTATTCATAAACCTCTGAATGTATGATTACTTTCCTGTCAAACTGTGTTTTCCAGATCACATTCTGGGTCAGAAGGAGCAAAGACGCATTTCTATTGGTCTGTTTGGGTGTTAGCGACATTTTCACTGGTCAATGCGCACGTCAGGCGTGAGCATTTGTAAAGAGTTTGAAGTGAGAGAATCTGATCCGTGAAAAGCAATTTGAAAACAGAGCAAGTTGTAAAAATTGAAATAGAAAACAAAGAAAAAATCTGTAACAAAAAAATTGAAAAAATGGAATTTATAAAAAATAAAATTTACAAGAAGATAAAAATAATTCCATTTAAAAAATATAAAGTAAATCTAAGAAAACAGCAGAGTTATTCTCAAAACAACAATGGAACAAAATGAAATCCATTCCCTGCAAAAGTTATTGTTGTCACGTTTTGCAACCATCCATCACAAAAAGGTTCATAACTGTGAAATTAAAATATAAATATGTAACTATCATCATATCCAAATATAGATTGATTTATTTACAAAGGAAAATCGTGTGAACCAGCCGCTAACAGGGTCGACTGATCGTCCGGCCGATCGATCAGCCTCCATTCCAACCCTCTTCAGTACCTTAAACTCTGCACTTTTATCTGAGAAGTTTTGGCTGTTTCATGGATATTGTTTAATGTTTTTTAAGTAACAACAAAATATTGAAGGTGTCATGTGATGTTATCATAACTTACAGTGTGAGTAATAAAACAAATGGAACTGATCAAAATCAGAACTGTATATCAGACTTTTTAATCAGACACAAACCTGAAATCTAATGTCTTTCATCTTTGCTCATCCAACGAGAGATTTTCTTCATTCTTTTCTTCATTTCAAAAGGAACCCACCTCAGTTGGGTCGGATATTATGTCAAACGCATCTATATGACTCTGTTGGTATCTAACTTTATTCCCTTTTTATTTTTTTTGCAGTTTTGGACACTTTGAAAACTTTGCTAAAGAGTCAACCAGCTTCCTACCAAAGAAAACCAAACCATGATGCAGCCACCACCATGTTTCACCCTGGTAATGTCTGTTCAGGCTAATGTTGGTACCTTAACATAAAAAGAGCACCTTCCTTCACATATTTCCTTTGTCTACTAATAGTTTATCAAATCAAGTGGGACGTAGATCCTTGAGCTCCTCTCGAGGCGCCGTGGGCCTGACTGCTGATTCTTTAACAGCTCAGACTGTCGGTTTAGGTGAAAGGCAAAGTCTTGGCAGTTCTTTTAGAAAAAAAAAACAATAAAAAAATTACAAATGCTACAGAAGATTTAGATAAAAATAGAACAAATCGGTTATTTGCCAAATAATTGATATCTAAAGGTAATTGGTTTTAGTGGATCAATAGATGCCACTTTTTCAATACCTCCCATTTGAAAAAAATAATCTGAAAGCAGTAAAATGTCAGTTTACTTCCCAATTAGACCAGCTGAAAGTGGCACACAACACATCAAAACTGAATAAAGTATAGATCTGTTAAATGTTTCAGAGGATTGTGTCAAAAACCTTGAATAAATGTGAATAATTTCTGTTTGTGGACGATTTATATGTTCAACTTTTAATGCAGAAATAAACCCATTAAATGAGTAAAATATCATCTTAGTGGGAATAAAAACCAGAAGAGCTCCAACTTCAACTCCCTGTTAACACGACAACCAGGGTGCAACTGGAACCCAGCAGCTGTCAATGCCTGCTGACTGACAGTGGAGCTAAGCAAGATGGCACATGCCCCAGGCTGACCGCAGATATCTGGCACGAGTCGATGCTGTGGGACATGACGGTGGGCAGCAGAGGGCAAAGGTCAGCCCTCGTCGGTCAAAGGATGCCAGGATGATTGCAGAAATGGGGGCGTGTTTAAACGCTCCATAAGTCCATCACACATGGGGTGAGAGTGTGTAAATTCAAAGCTCAGGCTGCAGTCAATAAATTCCTATAATCATTACAGAAGATTCACAACTGAGTACAAGGTTTAAGGGGCAAATCAGTGGTTTGCCATTAGGAGAGTTTCCTAATCAAAGGTTAAGAGATATGGAGCCAGAAAACTCCATGCAAGAGGTTCAGGGTTCATCGCTAAGCATCAGATGCGAGAAAAACATTTCAAAAGCAGAAATTAAGACAGAAAAAAAGCACAACGTTTGCTTCACTGCTTACAAAAAGAGAAACTGAGAAAGTGTAATCAGAGCGCAACCTCCCTTTGCCAACGCTCTTCAAGGTAAATAATACGCCCTTCCTGCAGAACCTCCCAGCTGAGATATCTCCTGATGCATAACTTAACATCAAAGTCATCATTAGAGCACAACACAAGCGCACGAACCAAACTGTCCAAAAACGCTTCGCTTTCACTGAGCTGCACCTTTTCTGTGTTTCTGACCATCTGCTGCAAGAGCGAGCTAACGTGGGTGACGGTTTATTCTGTTCTCTCAGACCATAAACAAACTTGCAGTCATGCATACCAGGGGTCTGCAGAGGGCAAACGCCGTTTTTAAATCAGGGAAACCAAAACTCTTTTTTTCTACAGCCACAGCAGGGCTGGAATGGTGCAGAAATACTCCTAAAAGGGGTCACGTAGGGAGAAAACATCATCCCCTCTGGACTGTCTGCGTCCAGTTTCCAGATCCAAGCAAAAATACCTACAAGAACAAACACCGTGTGAGCAATTCACATCAACTCATCAAGTCTTAGAATCATCAAAAACTGCAAGAGAAAAGTATCATTTTCTGTTAAATGAATCAGGGTTTCCACCCATTTGCATCATATATAAACCCCCTTACTGATACTGTTCAAGCACAGAGCGACTTCTGGATCATCTTTAGACATGGATACTGTTCAAGCCAAAGGGAAGTCTGTCTCCAAATGATATTACCTTATATTATAAATCCAGGCCATGAGGTAAGGGCTTTAAAATTGACACCATGTATCTATTTTTGAGATTTTAACTTGGAATAGGAAAGAAAGAGTCCAGAGCTGCCAGGCTGACCACCTTTAAAAACCTGAGCCCTGAAAATCACATCATTAGTTTTAGAAAGTTTGTAAGGATATATTTTTGGGACCAGGTAGAAAAGCACAGATGAAGAGCTTCTATCCACAATTTTTATAGTATTATTTTAGAAAAGCTTGATGGAAATGGCAAAAAGTTTTCTTGTTTTTTTCTTCTTTTTTTACAACAATAAATGTGCTAAAAAAGGAGATGATGGAAAATCATTTGTTGGATAGGTTCTGATATATTTAGCTCACATGGCTGTGAGCCCATAGCAGCCTAAGCTGCTATAGGTTTAGGCTGCTGGAGGACATAGGGACACGCTGCCCTATAAGCATGCAGGTTTAAAAACTTCTACTAACATTATTATTTTATATTTCAGTTCATTCTTTATATCAGAATACAAAACGCATTAACTATTGATTACAGGGTGATCTGGTGACATCTCCAGTCTTTCTCCAAGATAAAGGCTGCCAAGGTTCCCTAAAGAAACACTTTTTCCACCAGACTCCTTTCATTTACATGGGAGTTCCCATCAACATAATCAGAAACTTAGAATCCAGTCTCAGAGAGTCAACAGGCCTCCAGATCTCTGTATGACAAATAAATCAGGAAGAGGTGGGTGTTGCAGCTGAAATGACTGCTCTGAACACAGTAAGTCACTAAAAAACATTATTGTTGCGAGATTTAAGACAGATGATTTGAATTAGTCGGAGTGATTGTGAACACATTTCTGGCCTCTGGATTTAACAACAATCACCGAGGAAGAAACCCTGGAAAAATCTACTCATACAAAAGGCGCTCTGCCAGCCTCAAAATTACACCTTTACACATTAACAAGTGCCTATTCATCTTTATTGGGCTGAGAGCCACACACAGTGCCTCTCAGCGTTTAAAGGCCAAAGGACCGTCATGAATGCTCATGCTGGAGTGTTTGCTCTTCACTCTCTTAACAGACAAGTTATCTACCCATTGACACCCGCTAATCCAATCTGACTGGCAGTATTCAAGGCTCTCTGTACTCAAGCGCATATTCAGTAGTAGAGGAAGAAAGACCATAAATATGGAGGGGCAGAGGGCCATTTGCATCAAAGGGCTGAAGTGGATTTGGAAAGGTGGTGGAGGTGGTGGTGGGGGGGTATTAAGAGAAAAGGTGGAAATCAAGGGAATAAGAGCAAAGGGAGAAAGAGAAGAGGTTCATTAAGACCTAGGGAGCAGTAAAAAGAAAAGAGAAAGGGGGATCAGTCGAGAAAGGCTTTGTCATGTTAAACCACTCCTCCTCTTCCAATCTCCCCCTCCCTCTGTGGAGAACACAATAGTAAATCACGTGGGGGGGATAGATTACGAGGGTTTGATCTCCTCAGCTTCAGAGCTGGAGTGTGACATTAGAAGTAGGGGGTGAGGTCTCGGGTGCAGCCTGTGCGTGACTCAGGCTGGATGAGAAAGCGTGTTCAGCGATGCTAAACAAATGACCTCTCCTCATCGGAGCGGTTCCCTTAAAGTAGTTTAAAAGTCGGGGTCCGAGCCCTTTTGTTGTGATTGTTAGCATGGATTCAAGATATTAGTTAAGCTTGTTTGTAATCGTCTTGTGCTCCCAATGACGGAGCATAAAAGCATCCGCAAAATATTAGCTCCAAGTACCAGAGTCTTTTACTGGGGTTGAAGGGCTGCGATACATGCAGAGGTGTGGGGTAGGAAACAGAGCAGGTGCTGAGAACTCAATGATGCAGGTAAGAACAGGGGATAAAATGTCCCAAAACACAGTGAAGGACAGATAAAAAATAAAATAAAACAGAAAATCTTTCTGACAAACTTTGATGCAAAGGTTACTCAATTATTTTAATACGAATAAATACATTAATAACAAAAAAACGTAGCAGCCTTGTACAAAAAAAGATACTAATTAATTAAAAACGGACTCAGCTCATTTTCCAAAAGTCCTCTTCCTTTTATTTGTCCTACAAAAAAAAAATATTAAAAAAAATATTCTCAGGCTAATAGCTGAACATTGAACCCTTTTATCTGAACCGCAGCGTCCTGCTTTTATTTGCGTCTCCTGGATCAACTATTCTGTTCCAACACAACCGGGTTTAAACAGCTTGTTCTAACAAACATGCTGAGCTGTTTTATCCATATTTACTACATATCTGCTGTAATAATTCATTGCATAGATGTCTGTGAGTTAATGCATGGAGCTAAAGTTTGAACTTTCCTCTGAAAGGAACCAGAACCAGCAGTTTAAGTACTGCTAACAGCCCCGAGTCTCTTCCAGCACATCACTGGGTGTCTCTAAAAACAGAGAGCTACATTCATTTAGCATCCACCTCATTGAAGTGGAAAGAGTCTGACAGTACGTCAGAGCGACATACCCT